>JAWNNM010003631.1:0-90298 GCA_035044965.1 Lordiphosa andalusiaca | reverse complement strand
ACATATGTATGCAGAAGACATGCATATGTTATGTATGGTTTGACCACTTGAGCTGCAAAGTGCATGCTCAGCGTTCCCACGCGCCGCGATCGGCTTGTGTATAAGCGATGGATCGTATTGCTTGTGCGCTGGAACGTTTATGTTATTCTAAGCGGTCTTTTAATGTACTTTGGGCATTTGTATATTTGTATTTATTATGACAAAGTGTCACAATGTATTAACGGATTGTTATACCCTTTGATTTATGATAATGGTAGGGTAGATATGCTACAGATGCGACAAATTCGAATGCGAATTTCTTTGATTAGCCAAAACATTGACCATGATATTACTGTGGGTTGTGGAGGTATTCATGTTATGAACCATTTTTTACAATTACAAAAAGCTGTCAGTAGCACACGCAATGTACATAAAACGAAAACATTAAATGGTAAAAATTAAAAAATTAACATTATTAACGAATTCTTAAGAGTAAAATAGCCTTTACATTTTTATGGTGAGCTAGGACATTGAATCACGGAATATCTCGTGCTCGGCAGCGGCCGAGGTGAAGAGACCACTTCAGATGTTGGTGAGCGGCAAATTCCAGATTTATTCCAAATGCCCTGCAGATCTTGCATGTTTTTTATGAAGATATATTCCTTGCCCACTCGCTGCTTGACATAAACCGAACTGTTGCGGATAATCAATCCTTTAAGTTCCTTTAACTTCATCGCCTCTTTAAATAGCTCGAAATATAGAAAGGAGCTTCAGAATCAATACCTAAAATGTTTAGGCTCAGCGGTTGCTTAGCATTTCTCCGGTACTCTCCTGTTGCCCTAAGAAGGTTAATTTTGTCTCGCAAAGAATCAAAATTAACTAAGATTACTGGGTCAACAAGAGACTGACCCGAATTCCTAGTTCCTAGCTTATGATCTCCTTATTTTTTGGTAGAGGAGAAATGTTGAACAAGAAAAATTGGTTGTTGATAATTGTTTTTAAATTCTTGTCTTCCCTTATAGGCACCCTGTGCAATCGTAGATTGTTTGGAATGACTGCGCTCTCCTCTGCATCAAGCAGATCAATCAAGCGGTTGTTTTTTGTTGTTGTGTTCAAAGTGCCTTCATTTGGTGTTGCGCTCAAGTGCTTAACTTGTGGATTGTTGTTGGCTTGTTGGTTTGATGATGTTCTCACTCTCTCAACAATGCACAGAAGGAGAGAGAGCGACAATTGTTCGATGGTCAAGGGTCGAGGTTGCGAGCGCACCAACAGGCAAAAAATGTTATGTTAGCTTTATTGTTTTATTGTTTGTTTGCTTATTAAACTTTGCACAAACGTAAGTCTTGCCACGGTACTTATTGGGAGTCCAGCCCAAGTATACTGTTTAATTGTCTATTAATTTGGTTGTAACTTAAATTTTGTACGGAGCACAAATCTATACGACTGTTTGGTTCGACGACTCGAGTATGTTGGATTGGCTGGCCGCAGTGGATTGTCTCCGTTCTGTGGTGTGCTAAGCGGGATGAGTCGACTACTATGGCGTCAAGCTGTTGGTTGGACACTCAAATCAACTCGGTACTCTTAGATCACTCGAGGATTGCGGATGTGGACACAGGACAGCGCAGTCTGAGACCACGAGAAGATTAGGTAGAGTCCACCTCTCGAGTTAGGTTGGTGGGCAGAAAACAGTGCACTCCGACAACACGAGAAGATTGGGTAGGTGGTCAGAGGACAGCGCACTCTGAGACCACGAGTGTATTAGGTAGATCTGGAGCAGACTAGGTTGCTGGGCAAAGGACAGCGCACTCTGATTCCACGAGAAGATTGGGTGGGAGGGCAGAGCCCATCGTTGAGCTCGTCCAACAGAATTTTTGCTGCACAATTAATGAACGATTTCCCCTTTATAATTTAGGTTGGTAGGTCGTTTCTTTGGAGCGATTTTGCAAGTTGGTTAGGGTTAGCATGAAGCTTCTCAGAATATTTTAGTTTAAGTTCCTCTTTCTCAAGTTAAAACCAATGGATTGCTTTGGTCGTTGTTAATACACTCATTGCGAATGAACAATGACGCTCCAGTGATGGTTCTAAAGGTTCTTGATGCTGATGCTGTTTCAGAAAGCGGAGCCTTCCCCACTAGACATATTATCAAATGGTCCTCAAATGGTCCATCCGCTTAGTCCAATTATGGCATACTCTTTCTCACGAATAAATGCTTCAATGTTGTCTTCCAACGCTTGAGCGGTCCCGAACGTGAAATAAAATGTTCACCGAACTCGCCTCTCAATAAGTCCATTGTTGCGCGTGCTGTGTGGCATATGGCACTGTCTTGTTGAAGCCACATGTCATGCAAGACAAGCTCTTGCATTTTGGGCAAAAAAAAGTTGGATATCATCTCACGGTAGAGCTCACCATTCACAGTTACATTACGATTCGCATCATTTTTGAAGAAGTACGGTCCAATGATGCCACCAGCCCATAAACCTCACCAAACTGTGACTTTTTCTGGATGCATTGGTAGCTCTTGCAATGCTTCTGGCTAATATTCACTCCAAAATCGACAATTATGCTTATTTACGTACCCATTGAGCCAAAAATAAGCTTCGCCGCTGAACACAATTTTTCGAACACTAACTTTCTTAGCAGAGCACGCAATTTGATAACAAAATTCAATAATTTGTAAGCTTTGTTCGTTTGTAAGACGATTCATGTTCAAATTATAGACCAAACTGAAAATGTTTGCTAGTGAAACAAAATTCGAAACGTGGGTGAGCTGTTTAAACCAGTGTTGCCAAAAAGATAAGTGGATGTTGGCTGGCTCAAAGTCGGGTTAATTATAATTCAATAATTAACAGATATCAACAAAGATTTTTGTACATATGAACAGTAGAGGTTACTCAGACAGACTGTTTCAAATAAACTCCCATTTATTCCCATCAGTGAGTTTTCTACGCTAAAAAAACCCACAGTCATATATACATCGGACGGCACGCCGAAATGTTTGTAATTAAAACCTTAACGGTTTCCCTAGTTCAAACAGTACTATGCAATTTTGCGGTCCTGCTATTCTTAAGTACGTTTTCCGTGACTTGGCAGTTTATAAAGGCATTGTAAGTGGTTTGATGGTGTGACAGCGTAGAAAACTCACTGATGAGATTAAATGGGAATTTATTTGAAACAGTCTGTCTGAGTAACCTCTACACAGAAAAAAACTGGTTAGTAAATTCAACCAATTTTATGGTTAAAAATGCTCCAGCCAACATTGTGGGTTGAATTTACTGTAAACTACGGTAAAACTGTCGTAACGCATAACGTAATGATTACGGTAGCCAAAATTACAGTTGAAAATGCTCCAACCAACAAAAATAGTAAAAAATATTTCGTTTTACTATTGTTACAGTAAGCTTATGTGTACCACATCACCAGTAGAAATACCACGAAGCAGTACCAGTACTGTAAAAATTTAAAATTTAACTACCATTGATGCGGTAATAAAACTTTTTTCCAGCTAAAAACAAAGAATACTATTTCAATTTATTTCAATGTTATTTTTATTTATAAGACAGAAATAAACCAAGTTGACAATTTTTTAATGTTATATTTTTTATAGTAAAGTTGTAACAAAATTATTTAATAATATTTTCGCCACTTAAGAACGCAGGATCGATACCTTATTATTTCGCCCAATTTATGGTTTCGGAAAAATATAAGCGAAGTCAGTCTCGGTTAAAAGTTTAAAATTTTCCAGAGGAATAGCTTCAGCTGGTCAAAGAAATAGATAAATGTTAAATATTAAGAAAAATGTCGAGAATAATTCAAATTGTGGAAGTATAAGCAAAATTCGTTCCTAACACTTTAAATCTTAAGCTCTTACCATCTCTGAGCTGTCGATGCTGATCAAAAATAAATGTGCTTTTTGGCAGCGGTGGGACCTAAATTATAGATTATAGATTGGTGCAATCCAAAAACAACAAGAGAATAACAATCCTGTAAGCAAAAACAATACAACGCACAGTGGTTGCTGCCATAAGATGGGCGTGGATGTGTCCAATTACGCCCATTTTTGCACATTACTTTTTTTACTCTTCATAGATCTCACAATTAAAATTTTAGTTTGATATTTCGATTAGAAGTATTTATGGCCACTATCTCCATATAAATGCCACCACTGTGCAACGGTTGTTGTTCGCGGCATTGTGATTGTATTTTTTGCCGGCCGGTGTTTTGAGGTTAAGTACCATGCGGTATCTGGCAAAGCAGAATCAGCATAACAGCTCCTTGCCTAACTTTATTTGAACCTGGTTTTGCAAGTAGGGGAAGGAAAACTACACTGCAGTTGGTACTATTTGTTGAATAATAGTAACTTATCACATGAACACTTACATTTGTACATACATAAGCAATGCATTGCAATGAAGCACATATGCAAATGACGCCAGCTTCTTCAATTTATTTATCACTTTTTCGTTTAATCACTGTTGCACAATTATTATATTATTAAATAGTACTTACCAATTAATATAGGCATCAAATAGCTGAAACCCCACTCCTCCATTAAAATTTCAAATTCATATTGAATGCCACTTTCGTTTTCCTTTTCGCTGCTCATGGTCCACACTTCTATACACAACAAATACTAAGCGCCAAATGATTCCATTAGCGGCAGAGCAACGCGAAAAATATATTACAAACAGTTGGACAAATAAGTATGTCCACAGTGTAATAATCAAACATATTTTTTGTTTTTATGCTGTGACAGCAGAAGTAATTTATAAGAACCGCGATTGTAATATAAGAACCTAACTTAATTTGTATCGTAAACTTTTAACAATCTTAAGCAAATTAAAATGAGCTGCGGTTTAGCAAAAAAAAAATTGATATTCATATACTGTAAAATACTTTTTCGACAAACTGTATTCCAATGCAACACTGAAACTGTGTAAGCAATACACACATAATTGTGTTTGGATTGGTGCGCTGTGCGTTCTGCGCTTCCGCAAAAAACTGTACGTGCAACGTTTCTGCAAGCCGCAGTTCAAAAAACAGAGTTACTATTTGTATGGTTATTTTAACCGGAAATACAGTAAAGAAAATAAAAACAAAATACATGTAACAACATTTTGCAGTAAATTTACTGTTGGGATGTGTTGATTCAACCCACCATATTTTTTTCTGTGTACTGTCCATATGTACAAAAATCTTTGTTGATTTCTGTTAATTATTGAATTATAATTAACCCGACCTTGAGCCAGCCAACATCCACTTTGATTAAAATCAAACCAGGTCGCTAAAAAACCCACAGTCAAAAAGATAATAGCTAAAAAATCACCATTTATATCCTAGAACTAAGGTGAAAGTCATTTCAGTTGAATTTATTTCCAATGCCTACTTATCCCCTGAAAACAGGACTTTGTGGCTGATTCCTTGCTCTCGCAGTATGTTTTAAGGCTGCTAAGCTATATTTCAAAATGTTCTATTCTTGACTGTATAACGTGAGTTTCAATCATTAATCATGAATAATATCATTCTACTAAAGAAAAATTATTTTTTTTTATATGTTGGCCAATCTTGTATTTATTTTCACGTAGTCCAAGTCTATATCGAAACAACTGCCGTACATTTTCTTCATTTCAGGTCTTTGCTCCAGTTGAGCCTTTGATTTTTAACCCTAAGCCCATCTTTTCCAACTGTTTTGCTTACATGCTTTTTTAGTAGTTTATTTTACCAAAAATATTTAAATTAATAAGAAGTTTTCAATCATCAAATTAGAGAGATTTGGAAAAGAGCGTCCTCTGCGAGATCGAGACAACGATAAAGTGAATGCGTGAGGGCAGGCAAGCCACTGCGGACGTCGAATGCTGCTGCCGAAAATGCAACTTGAGAGAATAGAAGAGAGAGAGAGTTACAGTTAGATTGCAGTTTATGTAAATACAAGAACGAGAAGCAGCACAGACGCGGGCGCATAACAATTTACTATACATATGTGTGTGTTTGTGTCCAAGGAAGGCGGAGGGCAAAATCAAAACAAAACAATTAATTTTAGCTACTTTAAGTTACTTTATGTGTCGGAGTGTTCATCACAGCCACTCGGGTTACGTCATCTCCTTCAAAAACTAGCTCAACTACTCTTGCTAACGGCCACTTCAAGGGTGAAAGATTCTCGTCCCTGACCAGAACCACATCGTTGACAGCCAGGCCAAGCTTTCGATTGCGCCACTTGGAGCGCTGCTGCAAGGGTGTCAAATACTCCTCTCGCCATCGAGACCAAATTATTTGTTGCAAGTAGGTAACTCGCTGCCAGCTGTCCAAACGGTTGAAGTTCAAGTGCATTACATCAGTCTCGACAAAGGTTGCAGGCGGACCACCATTTAGAAAAGCGCAGGAGTCAGAACGTCAGGATCAGCAGGTTTTTCTGAAATTGAGACTAAAGGTCGAAAATTAATGAGGGCAGTGATGTGGCATACGAGGGTTCGTAGCTCTTTAAAGCTCTTTAAGCTAAAGCTTTAAAGCACAGAAGGCCCCACAGCTCTGTAGAAGTGATGCTTGGCCGTCTTAACCGTACCTTCACAAAGCCCACCAAAGTGCTGGGAGCGAGGAGGGATGAATCGCCATCCAATAGTGTCTGCCAAACAAAACTCGAGCACTGACTTCTGGTGGGCGTCGCTCTGAAACAAGCTCCTTAGCTTCATCAGCTCATTCCTATCGCCTACAAAGTTTGGGGCGTTGTCTGAACAGATTTGACTTGGCTTGGTGCAAATGAAACGCTTAAGAGCCTGGAGAAAGACAGATGTGGAAAGGTCCTTGACTAGCTCTAAATGAACCGCCTTGGTGGCAAAGCAAATAAATACTGAGAAACATTTAACAGAACTCTTGTTGCGAGCTTCGGGCATGTAGAAGAATGTCGCCCGAAAATCTACACCGGTCACATCGAAAGCATGGGATCCACGGAGCCGCTCCTTTGCAAGGTCTGCCATTATGTGCTCCACAAGTCGTGATTTAGCTCTAAAACATCTGATGCATCTGTTTACTGCCTTATTCACAGTCGTTCTCCCCCGAATAGGACAGTATAGCGATCGAATTATTCCCAAAAGAGCCCGAGGGTCAGTGTGAAGGTTACGCTCATGGAAGTACGTGATGATAGCGAGTGTGACATGGTGCTTTTTGGGTAGAATGATTCGATATCGGCTATCAAAGTCAAGCGAAGAGTTTTTTAACCGACCATCTACACGTAGAAGTCCAAGCTGATCTACAAACGAGGAAAGAGAACTGGAAGAGGGCACCACTCCTCTTGTCTGTATTGATTTTATGTCTTCCCAGAGATGAGCTCTTTGAACAAGTCGTAACCACATCTGGGTGCCATGATGGACATCTGCAACGGTCAGTCCAGAATGACGAATCCGGTTACAAAATTTTTCGACGTATCCAAACACGCGATGCAATAATGCAAAGGAATTTGCATATTTGGACTCCAACGTTATATCTACAAATAGCGATTTGATGATAAATACGCTTCTGCGGAGCTCGAGCATCGGTTTTCCTGAAGAGAAGATGAGGGCCAATCAAGATTGCTACCACACAGGAAATCTGGACCATGGGCCCAGAACGAAGATTGATTCAACTCATCAGGAAGCGCACCTCTAAAGAGTATATCAGCAGGGTTTAAGGCTGTCGAAACATAACGCCATTCCATTGCTCCTGTTAGATCCTGAACCGAGGCCACTCGATTTCAACAAATACATTGAGCCTTGCAGGCTCCTCGCGAATCCATGATTAGGCAACAGCAGAATCGAACCGGCAATAATACTGGCCCTTGAATACTTCCATCCGAGCTATTTCGTCGATCAGCTTTGCCAGCAGCTCTGTTCCAAACAACTCAAACTTGGGTACCGTAATCGCCTTTAGAGGCGATACTCGGGACTTAGAACAAAGGAGGAGGCTGTTTGGTGTCCTTTAGAGACCACATAGATGCATGCGCCATAAGCTTTAAGGCTGGCATCACAGAATCCATGTATTTCCAAATCAGATTTTGGAACCATTGCTAAACGATGAAACTCAGATCGACGAACATAACCAAAACTGCTGCACAATTCCAGCCAAATCGAATACATTGCCGATGGAAGGCTTTCGTCCCACGACAATTTTTTCTTGCAGAGCTGCTGAAGAAATATCTTCGCTTTAGTTATTACAAGCCCAACTAGGACAAGCGGATCGCGAAACCGAGCAATGATGGACGGAACTGATCGCCTGCAGGGCTATTCAGTAGGATGCAAAATTGAAAAAACAAAAGTTGATCAAAAAAAGATCCCAATCAGGACCGAGAGTCTTTGTAAAATTGCTACCATCATGAAGCTTTGGGAAAGATTCTTTGTCTTTATCAGCGACGCCTTCTAAAACAGCAGGACGATTGGAACAGCATTTTCTAAGTTTGAATTGACCTTTAGCCAAAATCAACGACATAGAAATCCCTCGGAAGCACCTTTGAACTAAGAGGAAATGCAGCTTGTTCATCGACAGCCAGTTGCTGAATAGCGCGAATTGACAAGAATGATGCCGGCTTGGTCCCATAGGTCACAGTGTCAAGCTTGTACTCTTGTACATCCTCTTTAGGCGAATCCCTCCATAGAATGCACTCTAAGAAGCTATCCGGGGGCGCAATTTAAAAGAAAGCGATACATCTTGCAAATATTTTCTATGTTTGCAAACCAGACAAGACCGAAACCGAATAAATACGAGG
The DNA here is from genome assembly GCA_035044965.1 of Lordiphosa andalusiaca. Lineage (NCBI taxonomy): Eukaryota > Metazoa > Arthropoda > Insecta > Diptera > Drosophilidae > Lordiphosa > Lordiphosa andalusiaca. The sequence goes on along the minus strand of JAWNNM010003631.1, from coordinate 81,591 downwards.
AACAATTTCGGTTGTTTAACCTCATTTAAGGAGTAACCAGATGTGGTTGATGCTTAGCCATCAAACAACACCCGGATTCTGGTCAAAGAACTGTCCTCCCTTGTAACGCAAAGGTGTGAAAGAAAATACTTGCAAAGGCTTAGAGATTCAGCAGGGACAGGTGAATTGTGATTTAATTGTGAATATTCATGAGTAAAAGATATATACTGATCCTTGAGAGATGAATGACGCTCAAGCGTCAAGAATCGACTAAGAGCACGTGGGTACGATTCTCCAAGAAGACCAAATTAAGCTTGACTGGCAGCCGAGCAGAATGCTCTTCAGTATGCAATCTCTTAAAATGCTTGGCGAAGTGTGCTTAACACTCAAGATCCTCTTTAGACGCCTTTACAACTGGATTGGAGCAGCTTTAAACCTCCCAAAATCGACCTGCTCATCAAGTCAAGCATCCAAACTCAGCTGTAATTTGTACTTTGAAGATACATCGCTTGCCAGAAGCGAAGTATAATTCGTGCGCCTACAACCAGAGACAACCCAACCCAGCCAAGTCTTTTGAATAAGTGGCAGTCCCGGCAATAGCATTATTTGACCCACATAAAAGGTCATAAATGAGGCTAGCTCCAATTAACTGGTCCAAGCGCTGCGGTCTATAAAATGCAGGATCAGCTAGCTTTATGTTAGAGGGTATATTCCAATCAGCAATGTTGAGACCAAAGCTGTGTCGCCTATCTATTATGATGGAAGCTACAAAAACCGTAATGGTTGCGGAATATTCGGATGCTTGAGATTGCAAACTGACATTTACAGAGTATCCCTCAGATGCGAAACTAGATACCTACAGTTCGATTTCTAAGCTGCAGCTGATTTGCAAGTCGGGACGTTATAAGTTGCAGTTGAGAACCTGAATCGAGCAAAGTGCGACATGGTACATATGTACCGGAACGATTTTTGACCAAAATAATGGCAGTGCCCCATAGCACAACATCATTGTTGAGTTCTTGGGCCACTAATGCAGTTGAAGTAGGAGGAGTAGCAGGGTATGCATTTCCATAGGTTGAAGAAGACGAATTGATTGTCTAAAGTGCCGATGAGAAACCCTGTGGAGCAGCAGAATCAATCGTTGGCGCACCTGATGTCCTCCTTTTAAGCAATTTATGCAGAGGCCGAGCTTTTTAGTTTTTTTAAGACTAAGCTATAGCATAAGCAAGTGAATAATTAGCGCTCAAAATCTCCAAAGAACGAATTGTATGCAGGGCTGAATCATTGACACAGGACCGTAGTTGCTGCAACTTTTCCACCTTAGAGAGATCCTGTTGATTGTGTGTGATAGTTGTAAGCATAGAATAAAAATAGGACCAATTAGTGTTCCCTCCACTAATTGTAGGCAATTTAAGAAGCTGCAGTGCAGGAACTTGTTTCGGTCGAGTTGACATGGGTGCAGGAACACCTTCACGAAAGGTAGAACACGACAGCATTTACGAAGACCGCTTTGCAATTGCAGACCGAACCGACGTTTCCAAAGCGACGACCTGCTTATCAAAATTCTCGCGAAGATCACTACCAATTTTGTCAAAGTCAAGCTCTTCAAGTCCATTGTGGATTTGATCAAATTTCACTTGCAGTTTTTGGATCTGCTTTAAACGCACGGTGAGCATAATCTCGTCACAAGCCACAAGAGACGCGGTGTGATGATGATGTGACAAAATTTTTCGTTCCGTCCGGCATGGCAGCAGCGAAAGTGTTTTTCAGGGAGACCACAAAGCAAAAACGAACCGACGACGCGGAAAACAGCGTTTTTAACAAATTAATCATACACACAGAAATGTTTTGCCTTTCTTTCTTTCTATTGTGATATTCGGATAACCAATAAATAAAAGTGAATTTCTCACGTGATGACCGGAGACATCCCTAAGTGCTATTATATACGATGAAACAGTGTGCTGTTCTGCCAGGTGAAGTCACAGCTTCGGATCTATTGCAGGTCAACGGCGGAGCTCACACCCAACGCGTCTACTCAGAATGCTGTTAATTGGGGCCACCTTCTCCTCTAATAATAAGATTCCTACCTTTTTTTATGCTTTTGAATTGCTTTATCACCTAGTTCGATGCACCAATTATTAATTCTGCGCGCCCCACATACGAAACATATGGTGTACATAAAAACCGGTGCGAAACACCGCACGTCCGAAAAACTCAACTTAACTAACACAACAATATAGAGAAACACAGTAAAAACTTTTCAATAAGTGGCCGATGTGGAGACAACTGATGTACTTATGTTAATATGTTTATTGTTACTTTCATTATGAAAATTAGATCAATGTTGCGTAAAGCCATCAAAGGGTATACAGGGTGCGCCATCTAAAGTGTCGGTATGGCAACACTGAATAAATATAAAAACAAACAACCGGTTGCTATATGTTGATCTTGTTCCTTTAATTTGGTCCTGTACAATTTATTTCGACTACTTTTTGAACACAACATCAATCAAGTGGCCGCCTTTATTGGCCACAACAAAATGTGCCCTTTTTGTGGCATTTTCCATCACTTTTTCGAGCGTCTCAGTCGATAAAGTGGCGATTTCGGCACGAATGTTGGCCTTAAGCTCTTCAATGGGCTGTGATCAATGATCGCTGGCGTCAACCTTGCTTTTTAAATAGCCCCACAAAAGTAAGTCTGGGGCGGTCAAATCTGCAGATCTGTGTGGCCAGTCAATATCGCCTCTTTTTGATACCAGGCGTCCAGGGAATTTTCGCTGCAATAAGTCGATTGTTTGATTTGCAGTGTGGCACGGAGCACCGTCTTGTTGGAACCAGTAACCGTCAAGACCTTTTTCGCGCATTTGCGGGCAGACAAAATGTGCCAACATCCACATAGCACAATTGATCGATTATTTTCGATGAACAGCGTCACTATTTCGGCACGTTGTTTTGGTGTGAAGCGTTCCATGGTCAAAATTGTACTAGATTGATGTTTCCAAAACATGTCTAACAAAAGCAATCGGTTGGTAAATGTCAAAGTTATTCAGTATTGCCATACCGACACTTTAGATGGCGCACCGTGTATTTGACTATTCTGTTGGGAAAGTCCATTGTTCATCCTTAGAGAATGCTCGCATCTATTCCATTGTTCCCCTGGCATACTTTCAACATCATTCAAGAAATGTGCGGTCTTCTTGTCCCACTGACGATTGAGGACTTCGGTCTCACTAATGTAAACGAAGAACAGCTGATTGGACTGCTTTATTTCCAATTGTACATCAAAGCTCACCATTCACTTTTAAAACATCATGGTCTCATTTTCGTTCCTTCACGTAATAGGTAGATTTCGCCAAGTATTCATAAAAAATTAAATTACATTTTCATTCTAAAACAAAAAAAGATAAATTAGGAGCTTACTTTGGCTATTCACAGCTAATGGGAGTAGTCAGTCTTCAAAAGAAGGATCCAGAAATTTATCCAACTGTGCTTAAATCTCTCCCCACATTATTTCGTCGTTGTCACAGCAATTGTCCTATTGGTGAATCTTTTGAACTCAGCATATCTATAGGAAATCTTGCTTTTCTAACCTTATGTCTCTAAACATATTCATTTATGCTACCTTTTAGAATACCAGAGAATTGTATGGATGTTTGGTTGATGTGCTGTTGTTGTTTAATCGATTGTTAACATTGTAACATGTTTACTGGTTGCAATTCTGCGTGATTCATTTATGCGAATGCGATGCGTGCAGTGGAGTTAACAAGCGAGCGATGGATAACGACTGATCTTGCAAGCCGAGCTTAACAACGCTAACCCTGTAAGCAGAATTTCGGCAGCCGAACATCTATGCTTAGATTAAAGCTGTATGCAAATAAATAGATTTAGCAAACGTACACAGAGCTAACAAAAGGCTGCCAGAAGGGCTGTAACGTTAAATTTGAAAATGTGCTTAGAACTAATAACTTAGGAAGATTGATTCTGCTCCCGACATGCTCCCCCCGTTGGAAGAGGCACACTTCCTAGCGTATTGGTCTCATGGGGAAAAACAGCAATCTTAGCAACGCCCACCTTACTATGCCACCAGCGGTACGGATGGCAAGATATGGCGCTCTCTACTCTGTCAAATCCCCATTGGAGTGGAGGCAGGTTTTTGTCTTTAAGGACAACGATGCTGCCAGGCTGCAAGTTGAGCTTAGATGCACACCATTTTGAGCACACTTGCAGCAACGACAGGTAGCTCGTACTCCACTTAGGCGATCGATGTTGAGATGCGTTGTATCGGGTTCATGAATTGCAGCATAGAAGAAACCAATAAGAAAGGGCCCAGAGGTTAGAATCTTCAAATCGTGTGGATTTCTGAAAGTGGACAGAGCGGTCGTGAATTTAAAATAGCAGATATTTCACGGACACGGGTACGCAATTCATTAAAAGATAAAACAGATTTTCTAACTACTCTGTAAAGGTGACCGCCAAAATGAGGCGACCGAGGTGAGATGAATTTCCAGTTGATGCCAAAAGAAGTGCAAGCGCTTTGAAGGTCGCTGTTATGAGTGTCACTTAGAAAACGCAGCCTCAGCACCAATAGATAATTTTTTAAGCTATTTACATTTTTTTCGCATTTTTATTTTTTTAAATGAATGCCCTAAATGTTTTAATATTGTGTCAAAATTTCAAGTCGATTGGAGCAAAATTAACGAAGTTACGAGTATTTTTATACCTAAACGTTTTATACCAAATTTTTTAGTGTTCAAAACTTTAAAGCGAATTTCCCACAACTCACGTTTTTAAAGTCGGTGCCCCTCATAACATAAAAACTACTGAACCGATCATTTTGAAATTTTGTACACTATTTCTGAACATAATTTACGAGGTAACGCTGTCGAGTTTTTTTCAAATTTGTTAATAATTTTTTTGTACAATAAAAAATTAGCCGAATTTTTTCCAAAAAAAACGATTTTTTCACTTCAAAATTTTACAAAAAAGTGAAAAATTAAAATTTTGAAAAAAACAGCGTTACCAGGAGAAAACTATTATCTAACGAATAAGTTTTGGGTTTTGATTTCGAATGATCCAGCACCAAGTTATAAGGGGCACCGCAATTCACCTTTTTTCCGAGAGACTTCCGAATATTTGCTGCCATTGCCGTGTTTTTTAATATTTCTTCGTGAAAATTTAAAACAACATTCTTTTAATGTCATACTTGAATGTGCTTTTAGTTTTAATAAAGAGATTTTAACTGTGTCGTCACAAAAAGTTCACAAAAAAAGCACTTGACCTTTGAATCGCAGCTGCATAAAGCGCTATACGTAGCCAAAGACCCTCTGGAATTTGCCAAATGAATTTGCAGCCGTACGAAACGTCCAGCTGCTGTGCAACAACCAATGCACGACGCCTGCGCTCTGGCAGATCAACCAGATCAATAGGGCTACTTGTCCATTTGGATGCATCCGAACATAAAAAGGAAGGTCCTCGGCGCCACAGCTTGGACTCCAGTAGTTGCAGCGGAGTGCGTCCTCAAGACATTATGTCGGCAGGGTTTAAAGAAGAGGGTATATGGAGCCATGTAGTTCCTTTGGTTATCTCCTGGATTTGTGAGATTCTGTTGGACACAAAAATAATAAAATCTTATGGAGCTTGACGAATCCAGGAAAAAACGATGGTTGAATCTGACCAGCAATGTATTGGGCATGAAGAAGGAGATATTTCTTCAACGTTAGCAACAAGCTCTGACAGTTCCAACTTCGGTATTGTTAACGATTTGGCGGTTGCGACTCTGGACTTAGCGCAGAGCAAATGCGATGTCACATTGTTTTGCGTTTTTGATTGAACGTATGTATACCCGGGCACCATATGCAGCTAACCTTGCGTCACAAAATGCATTGTATTCTATTGCTGATTCAGGCTGCATGACGAATCGAGGAAATTTTAAGCAGGTGACTGTAGAGATCTGTGATATGTGATGGCCGATAATATAGTGCACTTTGTCGCTGGCTTATCTGGTATGATCTCCGAGAATCCAAAAACTAAATTGTCCAAATTGGTTTCCCATACCAATCCCAAGGCCTTGGGACGTCTGTTCCGTCGTGGACTTCAACATCTTTTCCCGATCCACTTCTGGTTCGCCTTTAATGCGGATGGTTCATTGGAGCACTCTTTTCGGATTGAGAAATTACATTTTTTCAAGAGCTCCTTCACTTGAGTACGAATTTCCGCTACCTCTTCTATAGTGTCACCGCCAGAGATCAAATCGTCTACACAAAAATGTGAGCGAACGATCTTTGAAGCTACAAGGAACTTGGCTTCCTCATCTAAAGCTAGCTGCTGCATAGCACGAATTGCTAAGAATGCCGCAGGCTTTGCTCCGTATGCTACGGTGTCCAGGGAATAGACCTTAATTTCTTCATTGGGGTTATCTTTCCGTAGAATGCATTGAAGATACTGATCTGGAGAGGTTACCAGGACACAGCAATCCCAGCATTCCAGACATTCTTGCAGATATCCCCGCACTATGCTACCTTGAAAAACCGGAACCTTAGCAGCGTGATGAAAATTTTTGTTTGAATGGAATGTCCCGTGAACAACGAATCATTAAGAGAGAATCCAAAAGCCGATTTTGCAAAGCCATCGAAAACCACCCGCAATTTTGTGGTTGTGCTATCTAGTTTTAGCACGTAGTGGTGTGCCAAAAAATTCTTAGGCGATGCAGATTGTTTGGTAGATAGAGACATGTGGCCCAACTCCTAGTATTTATTTATAAAGGCAGCGAACTGCAACTTTAACTCAGGCTTTTTCTCCAATTTAGCTTTCAGCGACATAAACCGACGTAGAGCACCGTCGCACAGTGGCCGGATTGGCGAATTTGGCGTTGCAAAAATCAATTTTTGATGGTCGATTTTTTGAGGAGATTAATTTTATTCAATAAAGGGAACCCCAGATGGGCCAAAAATCTTTGGTTTATAGAAATTGGTCAGTTGGTTTGGTTTTTACAGTTGTTCAAAGTTGAACAATTTTTCAAAGTGCAGAATTTTTTATTTTTTTGGTTTCAACTGTCAATTTTGTGAACCTGTAAAATCCAAACGGTAAAACCAATTTGAAATTGGTTTATTTTTTTGAATAGATGCATAAATTCTTTATGTAAATACATTAAACAACTTCATTATATCTAAGTTGAAAGATCAACATTCAAGTCTTGGGTGAACACTATTTTTGGTTTAGTTTTAGAGATTTGATGGACTCGGAAACATAAATTTCACCCGATTTCAGTTGTTTCGGAGCATACGTATTATGTTTTAGTCTGTTTATTAACGTATTGTAAAAGAATCAGCCGCCACAACCTGCCCCCTTAGACGTTACATTGATATTTGCGATTTAATATACAGGTAAATAATATTTGGGAAGAATAAAAACAAACGAAGAAGAAAAAGAACGTTGCGGGCACGTCGACTGGCTATAGAAACACGAATGATGGAAATACATCGCGGAGATTCTGCAACAACGATGAAACAACTGCTCAGATAACAGGAATTCATCTGGATGTCATCAAACGGTTTAAGATCAATGTCTTAAGCTGCGGTGAAAATGTTGATGCATGAAAATATGGAAAATATGCCAAGCAGACAAGAGATATTTTACGTGCAAAGTACCCAGAGAAAAAATTTACTCCTACTGTTCATAAAATATTGGATCATGGTGAGCAGTTTATACAACAACATATTTTATCGATGGGAGAGTTGTCAGAGGAAGCCCAAGAATCCAAAAACAATTACTACATAAAGTATGGATATGCGAACACGTGCAAAATATCTCGACATCAAGAAAATACAGACCTTTTCAGCATGTTGTCGGCCTCCTCTGATCCTCGTATCTCATCTCTCAGACACATCAGGACACTAGCGGAATCAACCAACGAATATTCCCCAGAAATATTAAGACTTATAAGCACTAATGATATGAATACCTATACTGACAACATTTTACAAGAAAATTAACCATTCCCAAGTTAGAACTAATTTTGTATGAAAATCATTTTTTTTTAGCAAGTACGAATTAACTTGTTATACATTTTTTTTTTATTTTTTAATATCATTAAATCTTCAGTTTTAATAAATAAATTTTAAAAAATGAAAATACCTAGACTTTTTTATACAACTTTTTCAGAGTATTAAATTATCAACTTTGGCAGTCGATCCCGAGTCCCCCTGTTAACCTACAAAGAAGAACGTACGCTCAATTTAAAGCTATAGGAATTCTCTCTCAGCGTGTCCTTGAAATTTTTTAAATGTCTCTTTCCGTTCAAAAGTTACGATTTTTGCAACCCCAAATTCGCGATTCCGGCCACTGTGCGTCGTATGAACCTCCAAGCGCGTCCAAGCTGGGTTTGGCTGGGAGACGGACCGAATATTGACCAGAAGGTAGACGTGTGCAGTTTTGCTGAAACAGCTCCTCGCTCAGAGCATCCTCTGTAGAAATGTTCGAGGTAGAGCCACAGCAATTATCAATTTCCCAAAATTTGATCAAAATATCGCACAATGCGAATTTGACCAACGCAAGTGAGGTCCAAAATCAATCCAGCGCCAATCAGCAAATTGATCGGTTGGCTTTTGAAGAAAAACGGAGAAACAAATTGCTCGGTAAATTACATTCTGAAGCGTTCAAATCGAAGTGAGGTTGGTAGTCAGTAATAGTTTTCGTCACAACAGCAGAGAACGATGTGCTGTAACCTTTGTCCCGAGGTTGAGCAATATTATCAGTTGATCTATCAGAGGAAAGAGATGATTCGCCAGTGCCTGATATAGACAATCTGGCGCAATGAAATTTGAGCAGCAGATGACTGGCGAATCGAGAGGTAACGAAGTTATTCAAGATGCAGACCGAATGGATTCCGCACTCACCATCCCTATTCAAAATATTTCTGTCTTCTTGGCGAACCCTGCTCTAAACTTTAGGTTAATCCCGTTTGCTAAATAACAAAATTAAAGTATTTGTCAAAATTATATTCAAAATTAAAACCTTCCTCGCCCCATTTAAGCCTACTTGGTGTTTTTCGCAATCAATAAATGTCAAGGCAATGTTAATTGTGCTAGTGCTTATTGGCACTAGCTTCTGACTCACAGAGGAGAAGTCTACAGGGGTTGAGTCCGTCGATCGAAGAGGACAACAAAAATAGCCATTTCCTAAATAAGAGCTTGGATTTCACCTCGCAATACATTTGCACAAAATTTGACCGCGAGTCACTAGCTTACTCCATCAGATCTATCTTTTCTAGGCAGGTTTGCGCGCTATTTCATTCCTTGCTCATACTCTCCACTCATACGCACTATAGAGGGATATCTTTTTTGAAATGCGCTGCAAAGATATTTATGGGTATTATAAATGCACGTCTTACTTCCTGGATATAGTATAATAAAGCTCTAAATGAATTTCAAGCTGGGCTTCTGAAGAACTATTCCACTGTAGACAACGAGTACAATCTATCGTCTATAGGCCATCTAAAAATTGCTGAAAAGGAAAAAGTATATTGCTTCTTCATGGACTTCAAAGCACCATTTGACGGAGTTAGACCAAACCATGGGCATATAAACCAAAATTGTGAACTTTCTCGAAAGGATATATAAAAATACGGAAAGCTTTGTGTAGACAAAAATTGCAATTTCTGAGGAGTTCCAAACTCGTGCTGGCGTAAAATAAGGCTGTCCACTCTCTCCTCTGCTGTTCACTTTATATCTTAATGATCAATTGGAAGGAGCACTCTATATCGGGGACGTTAAAGTAAGAATACCACTATACGCTGATGTCATTGTCATTTCATCGGAGATATATATATTCTGCAGAAAATGATTTTACGCTTGGAGAAATACTGTGATTTATGGGAATGTAAGTAAACATGTCGAAGACTGAAATAATGGTTTTTGGGAATGGGGGCAGACTTGCTGCTTCAGACCAATGGCTTTACAAATCGAACCCTTCAAAAATCACTTCGGAGTATAAGTATCTAGGCGTAATCCTAACGCCACGAATGTAATTTGGAGCACACATTAAAAACAGAGTCAATTCGATCAAGTCAATTCGACTTAAAAACAATTCTACTATGAGGCGAATATCCATCTGAGTAGTAAGTGGAACCTCTTCCGAGCCACATCGAGGGCAATGCAAATGTATGCAGCATGGGGCTATGCAAGTATGGGGCTATGCATGGTTTAATGAAATTAATATATTACGAAGGTTCTTTATAAAAAGATTTCTTCAAGTACAGACGGCACACCAAATTATACCATATGCAAAAAAGCTGGTGTAGAAGAGGCCTACTTATATGGTTTAAATTTGCATTTGAAATACATTCAGCGAGTCATGTTTGACGTCGGGGTCACCATGCTCGAGGCAAGTAGATTGCCACATTTCCTGAAGAAACAGATAGTGTAACAAATTATATTTTGGAAACCGACTTAGAGCTTGTGGAAAATATGACGAAATTTCAATGGTGCCATAAACTCTGGAGAAATATATAAATATGTATTTGTTCGCGCACTTCACATAGGCCGACTTCGTCAAATAAGTACTGTTTTTAAGTGCGCGACTGCACCGATGTACCCAAAACTGTGTTTATGTGTCTGCGAAGGTATGCGGCTTTTGCCACCGAATTGTGAAAAACCGTTTATGATTATTACAAAAATATTTAATAATTATTTAAGCACTTAAACTTTCACGATCACGTCGGGGTCACCAAATGTTTAGAGGACGCATTAATTTATGCTACTTTTTGCGCGATATTGTTTTAAACAAATGATCTTGAAGTTGTGTGTTTAGTAAACGATAGTATGACACAATTAAGGGTTTCGTTAAGGCACAAAGAGTTGTATGGATCTTTAGTTGATGTGTTTAAGATGCTGCTATTGCTTAAATAAATGAACTATTGGTTTGGCTTTGATTGTTAACATGTTCTTATAATGTTTATTTGCTGCAATTCTGCGTGGTTGATTTATGCGAATGCAATGCGTGCAGTGAAGTTAACAAGCGAGCGATGGATAACCTGTAAGCAGAATTTCGGCAGCCGAACATCTATGCTTAGATAAAAGCTGTATGCATATATATAGATTTAACAAATGTAAACAAAGCAAACAAAAGGCTGCCAGAAGGGCTGTAACATTAAATTTAAAATTGATATTAGAACTAATAATTTAGGAAGATCAGAGCTCGCAAGTGACTGTCAACACTTCCCGACTGTCAGAAAATAACAGTTTGTTTACGAACACAACGAAAAGAGGGAGCGAAAGACACATTTAGTTCTGTTCTTGCTATATACACACTTATACATACACACAGCCTACCAAACGCACAAAACAAAATCACTTTTCGCCGACACTTATTATGTTCTGCTCATTTGAAGATTTTTTGTCAGTGGTTGTCGGCAAACCGACTCCTTGTTTTGCTCAACCGAAAACACGTAACAGAAAACAAGTGAGGCGAGAGAAAAAGTGATTCGCTCAGTGAGAGACGTTCGTGCTGCGTTTGTTTCTGTTTTGCTCTGAGGCAAATCGTATTGAAAAATGTGTTAACACTCATTTGCGAGCTATGATGATGAGCATAATTTTAGTTCAACATCAACAGTCGACATAGCCATGTCCGTCTTTCAGTCTCTAAATGGTAAAGCCAAAGACCAAAGCTGAAAACACCAAGGCTTTAGCAAGGCTTAGCTACTTATTCAAACTGTGAACCGAGTCATGAACCAAACTAGGTGTGCAAAAAAAACATAGCTTGATCCTGCAACGAGCCTTAAGTTATGGTTCGGTTCAACAAAAACTATTCACATTCTAGGATCTGACATATTTTGTCAAAACTTGTCGAAAATCCTCTAAAGTATCTTAAAATCTGCAGGAAAGTATTACAAGACAGAATGAAATATTTGAGGGTTTTCAGCATCTCATCAATGTAAACTGTTAATATTTCTGTGTTCTGTGTTTATTTCTGTGTTCTCTTTCTGTGGAGTTATTCCTAAGCTTTCCCTAACCGCACCAAAACTAGGTCCTAACTCACTTTTAAACGAAGCCCTGTCGAGCTAGCTTACCCAGTATTTCTCTTGTTACTTCTGATTTTTTGGAATTCTTTGGGGTTGGAGCAGTCGTAACTCAGCAACAAAATGCGACGAGACTCCGCGTTTAACGCTGCTTTCAAGCATTAAAGCAACAATGTTCTCCGACTTCAGCCTCCTAGTGCCTAGAGCCTACTTTAAGCGCTGCCTGACCTCTGTAAGCCTGCCGCAGAGAAAGAAGGCATGATCAGCACCCTCCTCCGCATTCCCGCAGAAGTTACACGTTGGGCCTGCCAAATGCCCAAAGCGGTGGAGATAGCTCCGAAAGCATCCATGTCCGCTGAGTAGATGAGTGAGGTAGAAATTCACGGTGAGTCCAGCGACCTTAGGTGGATGCATCCCTCGTGTTTTGCCACTTAAGCAGGCTTTCAGCCTGTGCTGACGTTCAGCCTGGGATCTTGCCGGGTTACTTCCATGAAATTGGTTGTACACTTTCGTATTGACTGCTGTTAGTTCCTCCAGGGGCGGTACTTTTTCGATGACCAGCGCTGCATCGTCTGACACTGTGCAGAACTCGTAGTATTTGCGGATTGCACCCAGCCGATGCGTCGCCTCCAAACCACGAGTGTAGCTTTTCACCTGCAGGGCTCTCTACCAGATTTGAGGGCATTTAGCGTTCCGGACCTCGTAGCGGTGGTGAGCGTAGCCTCCTTCCTTGCTTTGGGCTCGGGTGTTCGGCATTATCGCAGAGAGCGCTCGATTCGTAGATGCCGCACTTGCACTTACCTAATCCAATTCCTTTCGGAAGCTGAGTCTGGAATCAAGCATAACGCCCAAGTACTTTAGCGCTCTCTTTGAAGTGAGCACTTCATTGGCCACTACATTTCGAGCAGTCTCCCCCTTCATTCACATGCTGATCAGGACAGCTTCAGTCCTGTGGGGCGCCAGCTCCAAGCCCACTGAGGAGAGCCAAGTCTCTATCTGCCGTAAGGCTTGGATGCAGAGCGACTCCCCTTAGTTAAGCTGCTTTGCCACTACCACCACAGCAACGTCATCCGCAAAACCAACGACTTGCCTTACGTTCCACAGTAATGGACCTAGAACTGATCCTTGCGGAACACATCCGGTTACGTCGTACGTCTCCGTGCGTTCACTGGTTTCATACTTTAGCACCCTGTTGCTGAAGTAGCATCGTTCCATCTGGAGAAGGAAAGCGGGGACACTAAAGTTGTTTAGGGCTCCAAAAATACAACTCCATGATGTTTAGTGTCGCCACAAGGCAGTATTGCATTGCGCTGTTTCGCGACTTCTTGACTTTCTGAACCCATACTGGTTCTGGGAAAGATCACCGGCTGCAGCAATGGCGCGCTCTAGACGAGTGCAAACAAGCCACTCTAAGGTTTTTCCAGCAGAGTCGATCAGACAGATAAGTCTGGATACGTTTGTCGGGGAAAACTCCCTCCCATAGGCATGTGTTGTATAGGTCTGCGAAGACCTCTGGCTTCACGGCCAGCGCAAGCCTAAATGCTATATTTAGCAAAGAGCCTGGGACTGGCGCTTTACTAATTTTTAGGGTCCCAGCAACCTGGAGCAGTTCCTCAATTCCTAATCGATCCATCTGGTTGACTGGAAGTGTTCAAGAATACACTTGCGTTTGATCTCTTTGATGGCCGCCTTCAGTATTCGCCTGCAGCTGTGGTAGATAGTTTTCCATTCACCAAATCGTGGGGTCCCGCGCGATCGTTTGTGGTGTCTCCTCGCGTGGTTGCAGGAACGCCACCAGTATACTGGTGGTGACGCCCATAAGGTTATCGTTGAGCCATGCTGGAGTCACATGCCGATCATACTTGGTCTATTATTTGTTCTGCCATCTGATCCGCGCCTCCAGTTGCAGCCAGGTTTTCGACCGAGGCCGCAAAGGTTTGCGTGTCGAGTGTCTTCGCTTGGTACATTTTCTAGAGGTGCGACTGGGGCGTGTTTCTGTTCGCCGGCTCGCCTATTGTGCATCGGATGGCTAGCAAGTCGCCTGCCGTATGCTCGCTGCTTATGATCCACATTGAAGTTGGGTACAATGTGCAGCTTACGAAGGTTAGGTCGACAACTGATCCGATACCTGCTTTGCTGAAAGTATTGTGGCTGCCGTTTTTTAGCAGTCCAATGTTCAGCGCCGAAACAAAATTTGAGAAGTGTTCGGCCTCTCGTGTTCGTCGTGACGCTGCTCTAGTCCACCGTCCACGCTTTAAAGACTCCTGCGATGAATATAGGGCTGCGGCCAAGAGCGTCAGCCACAAGCACTTCTAAGATTGCTGCGAATTCCGCAATGCCTAGGCTGGGGGCCTGGTAGACGGTATAGTCCCATATGGTTCCGACCTTAGCTGTCCTCAGCGTGCACGGCGGAAAGCTGCAATCCTGCTGCTCAGCATAGCCAGATTGCTGCCTTCCCTGTTTCGTCAACGGCCGACATGCTGCTGTCGCCCACTTTGTAGGGTTCGCTTAGTATCGTAAGATATTTGGGCCGCTTTCGTGCTGTTTTGCGACAGCAGATCTTGCGCGGCAATGCAGTGATTCAAGTTAAGTTGCCTGTCTGAGTGCTCCGTTGCGACGGGATAGCGTGCACTTTTGGCTGGCCACTTGGGGACTCGCATCCTGGATACCCTTGGTGCTACAGAGGTAGCATCTTGCTGTGCAACATGTCATCATTTGCCGTGCGTCGGACATTCTTCCTAGCTCCATGGGAGACCGGATCTGCCAGAGACAACTATCCATATTGGCTACAGCAATCTCTGGGCGTGCATTCGCTGGGGTTCCATTGAAAGACGCGAAGGCGCCTTTTTTGCGGACGCTGTGGCAGGCTTAAGTCGAGCACTCAGACAGGCCTTAGCGGTCTTGCAGCTTTGCGCGATATTAGTGGATCCTCCTAGAGTGGGCGTGGTCTGAGCTGTTAGCTGTCTCTGTCATTCGTAGCGTATGCCGATGGTTATCGCTCGGGTTCTAGAGGCTCGTTGCATCGTGAGCAGCAAGTGCCTTCTGCTAACACAGATTCCAAGCTCTCGCATCCGATCACCTGGATCTGCTTCATTTTTGCAAGGGAATCTTTCATCCCCTGATTAATGTGTCGCACTACCGGTTTCTTTTCATTCACCATACAGAGAATATCTTCTAGCAAGTTGGCCAATCTGTTCGGTAATGGTTGGCCCAGGTCTTTTCCGCTTTTTAGGAGGCGAAATTCGGCTTTCAACTGAGGGACTTGGTTCCTCCCTATTACTCCTTGGAGTCTCAGACTCTGCCACGCAGCATGCCGCAGCAGTTTGATGCCCCGCAATCGCCAGTGATGGATATCCAGGAGGAGTCCTTGCAATTCTTGCTCCTTTCGCAAATGAATCCCCTTTCGGTCGTGGCTATGGCATACGACCTCGACATTTGCGCCATCGTCGCTAGGGGTGCCCCATTTTTCTTGGGGCGATCTTGTCGACTGGCGAAACGTTTGATTGGACCGTCAAATTAACTTAGCACCCCTGTGAGCGCTACCTGTTTGCTGTTGGGCCTCTGTAAACTCGCTGTAAATGACCGCATCCCAACACTGTCAACAGCTGCTAGTGTGTGTGGCAGGATCAACACTGTGAAAATGGAGCCAAGTTTTGTTTTTGTAGCACCACACACCAACAAGATTGAAGTGGGCTGGCCACACCCGGCAGGCGGCCCCCATCTCACTCTGCAAGGCGGGGAAGGAAGGCCCCCCAGAGGAATCGTCAAAAACAGCGCTACGCCGGGTATGCCAACACCATGTATGTGCCTGTGCCTATTGAAGACTCACGAAAATAACCTTAAATTTAACACAGGGAACGTTTCTCGAGGATTTTTAATTATCAAGGACGACTGTGAAAAACGCGACCGCACTCGAAAAAAAACAACTCTGTCTCCCCTTCAGTACTTATCATCAGTGAATCACCAAGTATTCAGTGATGAATAAGTCATGGGTATCGAAGAATCATCGGTGAATTCTCATGCAAATCATACGTGAAGGTATGCGATCATTTTTCTTTATGGGAAACAAATTTAATTGAATTTAAGTGAGCATTGGTATTTGAAAGTTTACTTATGCAACAGAGTGTTATCTTTATGGAGTTATTCTATTTTATTGTGGTGGTGTATATAAAATGTGTATGCTTAATATAAATTTAATTTTATAATAATTGGTGTGTTGGTGATATTAAGATGAGTTTTTTAGTTTTTGTTTAAGCAATGAAAATTAAATTGATATAACTTTTTTTTTGTTTATACTTTTAAAAATATTTACTTGCCTAAAAAAATTTAATCTGAGCTACTTCTTTTTTCTTTCCTGTCCTTATTACAACGTTATCTCTATCTTCTATCTTTTCTACCTTATAAGGGCCAACATAGTTGTTGTCTTGTTTGTGCCTTGTTTCGTTTCTTAGCAAAACTAAATCTCTTACTTCTAATGGGAAATCTATGGTTTCGCTTGTGTTTTTAAACTTTATTTCCTTAGCTTAATCCTGTGTATTGTATAGGGGTTCTATTCTATCTTGTTTGTTTAAGTTAATGAATTGCCTCGGTGGCCTTCCGAAAACAAGTTCAAAAACAAGTAGTGCCCATAGGCAGTAGTCGTGAGCTACTGATGTGGTGGTATTGAAAAAGTAGGTGAAATAATTCAACCATATGTCCCAATCGTTTTGTCAATCGAAATGTATGAACGTACGTATTCGTTAAATGTTCGATGGCTTCGCTCAATGGTACCAGGAGTTTGATGATACGCTGATTAGTGTATGTTTGTGACTTTCATCAAAGATTATACAATGAATAGATCGGACATGTCATAACAAAATTTTCTATGGCGGGTCCTGCGGGTCAAGCAGTTTATTTATTTGGCAATTTTCATCGCATCAACAACGGGCTTGCTTAGCTCATTCGGTTGGGTGGAGAGTCGCTCGTTGCAGCGCGCTGGGGTAGTGGTTCGAATCACTTTGGCGCCTTTTTTTTGAAAATTTTTTTGGTTTATTTTTTGGATTTTTTTTTTTTTTGATATTTGACATTTGACTTGTTTTTAAATGTTTATGTGTTCATCAGTTGGACTTTTGTATGGAAGCGCACTGATTGCATCTAGAAATATTGCTCATCTCAAATATCAATAAGCGACAGGACTATTTTTTTACTTTTAAAAATTTTCTTTTTCTTTATGCGAATACTAATTTCTAAATGGGCATTTCCACCGAAAGTTACACCCAATGTTTTATCATATTTTCTTGGGGAAAAAATTAAATTAAACTAGTGTTCGCCAATCTTACATTTTTCATAACCCATTTCGAGATTTTTGAATGCAAAGTCGGGTAAGCACAATTTTTATTATATTTGTTGCCTTCATCTAGTTTTTTTTCTCAAAAAGGATCCTACAGATATCATTAAATTTTGATATCTTATATCATTCTGTGGGAACAATAAGTTAATGATAATACATAAGAAATCAAGACAGACTATGTGATTGTAATTCACTGTAATTTTTTGCTTTGTATGTTAATAGAAACCGCATCAATATCATGATGGAAAAAAATTTCATGTGCGGCCTGTCCCGTGCAAAAGTGCTTAAAATGAAATTTTGAAAAAAGTATAAATCTTTTTGTGGTAAAATCAAAACCATTTTAAAAAGTCATCAATGCACAACATTCTAAAATTAGTCACATTTAAAAATTCGCATTAAAGATTCGCTTAAATCGGAGTTTGAATTGTCGCCCGCGAAAACCACTTCTATATTTGTCCCGTTCGAATGCCTTTTTCAATTATCTTGGAAGGTTTCCAAGATGAAAAAAAGGCCGAGAAATGTTCCAAAAACCGCGAAAAATATAAAAATGAAACAACTCATCCGATTGCGATGAAACTTTAGGACGCTTGCAAGCGAAAATTTGTTAGGTCCAAAATCCGCAGAATTTGCAAAATTATCTTATGAGTATTTATAAAAGCGCTTAATGCTTAGATTACAATGCAGTATTTGGTAAATGTTGGCTAGAGCTTAGATTAACAAATGAAAAATTAGCATTTTGAACCGTTCAATCTGCATCTTACATTTACATTTTTTGAAGACTTGATAAACGGTAAAAAAAGCCTCGAAATTTGCAAAGTGTTCATAAGAGCTTAGAATATCGTTAAGACTGGTAATTAGAGATGAAGACCTCGGAAGCGGAGAGTTTCAATTTTATAAAAACTATACAAAATATTACATTTTTCGGTTAAAGGGAACTAATTAGCATTTCAGGTTCAGTATGCATTCATAATATCTATATGTCCCTAATGGGCATCGCTGAACCAATCTCTACGAATTTTTGACAGTATGTTTATATCGATTAAGGAAGAATCATAGGTTATGTCTTAAGTCTGTGAACCGGTTCGAAAGCGGTTAAAAACGGTTCAAAAATGGTTATCAGCCATATCTCAGATAATATTTAAGCTACGAACATTACGTTTCGTATTTAGGTTGGAAATATGGTAATATAGTTAAATAATTCAAAATGGGTTTCGAACTGGTTCAAAAGTGATTTAGAGCCATATTTCAAAAAAACTTCAGGCAATGAACTTGAAAATTGGTCTTTATATTGGTAATTGAGGTGGATGTTTTAGTGGTTTTACTGGGCACATTTTGGTTTTAGCCTGTTCTTAATTTTTTCACAACTCTTTGAGAACCTGAAAGCTAACAATTCCATCAGGGGTATTCAGATTGCAGGTTAATAGTCCATTTCTCAATGATTTTACCAAATGAGGGAAATCATAAATACAATAAATTTTTGGATTTTGAAATTCAAAAAATGGGTTTTCTAAAGTTGCTCCAAGGACTGAAAATCATTTTCTATTGGAGGAACCCTGATCGCAAATTAATGCCACTACATGAACTCCAAAACCATTGATTATTTTCTGATTTTCTTTGATTATGTTACAAAGAATATCTGCGTTTAGCCCGTTCTCAGAAACAAACTAGTTTAAAAGCATGCTCCACTTCGAAAAAATCGATTTCATCAAGAAAACACAAGTTTGGTTGGCAACTTTTTTATTTCTTTCGAGCCCATTGCTCTCCAAGCCAATAATTATATCTAAATTCTGGTTGTATCTCATCTCTTTTCGAAGCGCCATTTCATCCATTAAAAGTACAACATGGGTTTCGTTCTTGATTGTAAGTTCAGAACACCTTTTTTTTATAGTTTCAAATGCGCTATTTGTAAATCCAGGCTGAAGAAACTTAAAATTGGCCCATCGATTCAAAGTTCTGATATGCGGTAGATTTAGATATAATTTAACTCTAAGAAAAGAGCGAGAAAAGGTTGATTGCGACATATAGAAAATATTTTGAGCCAGAAATTAAACATCGCTTGAATATTCTCTTGGTCGTCTACTGAGAAGCAATTTACAAAAAGTTTTCGACTCGCTACTTATATGCTCCAAAGAATCAATTTCATCCATTAATTGCATTCGGCTTTCTTTTTTTTTCGATGGAAAACGCGATTTTTAGAGATCAATTTAGCTTTTAGCACTTTGATTTTTTTTTCCATAAAAAAATTTAAAAAAATTTATAATTTTGAAGCAATTTCTACAGTTGTCATCAACAACATGTTCAGCAATAACAAAACAAAGAAACACAGTATTCTTCAAAATCTGCAGTTTTATTTTCCAACTCGTCAAACTCATCCAGATCCATTGTTGGAATGGCATCGGGGGCCACGCCCCCTGCCGCCCCCGCAATTTAGAAAAAACGTCATATCTCCTACAGTTTTAAAGATAGGTGGGTTGTCCTTCAAGATACATCTAGTAATAAGGATAACTTATCGATCAGCCAAGAGAATGGTGAAGATTGGATGAGCGGCGTTCGAGTTATGATCAAAAGACTGTTCGCTGCTGCAGCGCAGAAGCAGCGCTGCTTTCAGCTGCTACTGCAGCATCAAAATATATGCTGAGCGTATAATTTCGTTGGTACAGAATATGCTATAGTCGGGCTTGACCGACTTTTTTTCTTGTTTAAAAATCGCTTGCCTATGTATGTATTTGAAAAATGGTACGCAGCATTTTATGCCAGATTTACCAAAGTTTTTTTTTGAAGCGGAGCTCATGTTGCCGGTCTCGCTGTTCATCATAGAATAAAATTGCAATATTTGATTTCTTCAAAGCAGAGCCACCCCGCCTCACCTTTATTGTTGCATCATGCTATGAGCTCGCTCCCGCATTCTAAAAATAGAATCAGCAACCACTTTGTTGCTCTCCACCAGCTCTCTTGCTCTATTGTTTGAATGCTTTGAGATCTCTCAAGTGTGTATCTCGCTGGCATCAGCCAACCCCCTTCGTGCTTTCCCCCCGCATTAGGAAACGCGAAAAATTAAGTGAGGGCAAATGCATAGTTGTGTTGCTTCTATCTAATGTAGTTTCTTTGCTGTCATGTATTTACATAAGTCAGTGATTATTGAATTTTTATATTCACTACACATGTGCGTAGTGAAAGTCTTCATTGGACCATACTTGAGTACGAATGATTCAAAAATTTCCTTAGCAACTGTTTTAGCACTTTTGTTTGGTACTGGTACTGTGACTAAATATTTTGTTAAGTCGCAGATAATTGTGCCATTCTCAGTTTTTGGAAGTGGACCAATGGCATTGATCAGTACAGTATCAAATGCTGTTGCTGGCGTTGGAGTTGAAGTCATTGGTGTCATTGCATGTATAGTTGTTGTGGCTTGTTGACATTTTAAATAAGTCCTGGCAAACTGTTTTATCGTTCTAGTCAAAAAGGGTACGCATTTTCCCTGCGTGGCCACCTTCTATTGGATCGACATGCTGTTTTAACAGGATTGCCTTTAATTTTAGCTGTATCGCCTATGTCTATTTTGGTCACCTTGGGGAGTATGCATACTCGTACTTCCTTTAAAGTAGTATTGGCAATTTTTTTAAATAGATTTAGTGATACAGATTCGAAAATTTGATCACTTGGTTAAATTTTAAATTAATTTATGTTAAGTATTCCGGCTTCGGACTCAAGCCTTTGGAAACACTGAACTAATTCGAGTTTTCCATTGGAGTACAAATCATCAATTGTAAATCGTGAAATCACTCGTTTTCCGCGTTTGAACAAACACTTGTATTTGTCGAGTTTTAATTTCGCATATTTTTTGACAGCATTGTTGTTAATTGCGTCATGGACATTGGGCTTTGTATTTTCTTTTTGCTCATGCAATTTTATAGCAGTGCTACTAATAGCTTTACCGATTTCTTTCTGCTCAGACTTTTTCCTGTCTTGTCGAAGATCTAGTTGTTACTTTTAGTATTTGTCGGCTTATTTCTTTAACATCTCCAATTGTTATTCTGGATATAGCATCCGCAATATATTGACAAAAAAAGTGCATAGTATAATTAACTATAAACATGTTCAATTCGCAAATGCAAGTTTTTGTTAGAGGTAGTCGAGGATATTTTATATATAGTGGATCTTTATTCAGGTTTGATAGTGATTATAAACTTAGTATGTATGTGTGGCTCTGCTTCAACACAACTGAAGCGCACGACGTTTGACGAGAGACTCCACTCAGGAGTGGTAGGTTTAGAGCACTCAAGTCATAGGTGTGGTGGGAATACCATGAGCAGTGTTGCATATCGTTAACACTTCTCCTCAATCATGACTCATGTGTAATCCAAACCCTAACTAAATCTTATATTTTACGATTAAGATTACTTTACATTCTTCGATTTTAGGCCTATACCATTAATAAAATTACAATACTTTGTTTTCGCTAAATTCTTTGTGAAGACATCGGCTATCATGTCACCAGTTGGAACGTGAGCAATGTTAACCAGGCCTTCCTTCAAGATCTCCCTTATGTGATGCACCTTCACGTCGATATGTTTGGTGCGTGCGTGATACATCGGGTTTTTTGCTAACTGCTGCGCACCAAGGTTGTCACAATGAATCTGAATGGCTGATTCCCCTTTCATTAGCCCAAAATCGATGAGTAGATTGCCAAGATACACCGCCTCTTTTGCCGCTGTAGATAAGGTTATATACTCAGCCTCCGTGCTGCTGAGCGCTGTAGTCGGCTGCTTCCGAGACTCCCAGCTAATGGCTCCTCCCGCCAGCAAACACACATAGCCGGTGAATGATTTCCGATCTGGCATGTCACCAGCCTAATCTGCATCGGCGTAGCATTTGATTGACTTGTTCTGTCGTGAAAAGCATAACTCCAGATCGATCGTTTTTGCTAAGTATCGAAGGATATGCTTTGCCGCTGCCTCGTGCTCAGAGTGTGGACCTTTGTTGCGCTGCGCTAACTTATTGATTGAGTGCGCGATATCAGGGCGAGTTAGTACAGCAATGTATGATAGCTCGCCAATGAGCTTCTGGTAAGACGTGATGTCGACTCTCCGGCAGTCTTCATTGTCGCATGCCACTTGAAAATTTACCTCCAGTGGCGTAGATCATTGTCGACACTCAGTCATATTGTACTTCTCCAGCAATTCTTTGATGTATTTCCGTTGATTGATCGATATCGCTCCAGTATCCTCGTGGCGCTTTAGTTCTAGGCCTAAAAAGAACTTCATTGGACCCATATCAATCACCTTCAACTCTGCTGCAATTTTGGCTTTGATATCTTTTAAGTCACTTAGACTATTGCTTGCCAAAATGATGTCATCCACGTAAACAACTATGAGAAACAAATTCTCTCCTGGCTTTGAATAAAGGCAATGCTCATTTACAGTTGGTCTGAAGCCTATACGCCTAAGAGTTTCATCCAACGTGGAATTCCATATTTTACTCGACTGTTTTAGCCCATATATGCTTCTCATCAGCTTCATGACATGGATTGGATGTGTTTCGTTTATAAATCCTTCGGGTTGTTATAAGTAAGTCTCTTCATGTAGTTTTCCATTTAAATACGCAGTAACCACGTCCATTTGATGTAAGTGTAACCCATATTCTGCAGCTAATGCAACCACAAGTCGGATCGTTGCATGTCGAACAACAGGTGCGAATGTTTCTCTGTAGTCGATCCCAAAACGTTGACTACATCCCTTGGCCACTAAGCGGGACTTGAACTTCTGCACAGTTCCATCTGGATTAGACTTCACAGCATAAACCCATTTGCTCCCTATTGCCTTTTTGTCCCCTGGCAACTCTGTCAGAAACCAGGTATCATTCTGAACGAGTGCCTCAAATTCATGTTCCATCGACGTTTTACGTTGGCATCTATCATTGCGTTAATCATATGATATTGCTTTCTGGGACGTCCAGGTTTGCCAGTACGGATAATGCTTGGCCGGCCTGGTCCTCTTCTTTGCTCGTTTCGCTCGTTTCCTGTAACGATATCAGAATTTCCCTGATCCTGATTTTGCTCCTTTTGTGAACCTGTATCGACTTCCTGTGTCTGCTGCACTTTAATTAATACTCTGTCCTCTGGGTCTGACTCATATGTCATGTCACTTGGCTAAACCAATTTCTCCCCCTCAGGTTCTACGAAAATGACATCCCTGCTTTCTATTAATTTACCTGTATCTTTGCCATACAGCCGATAACCCTTTGCTGTTTCTGAATATCCTACTAATACATATTCATGTCCTTTTTGAGCAAACTTTGACTTCTATGTCTTTTCCAAGGCTATCGCTAATGAGCCAACAACTTTTAGGTGCGGTACTATTGGCTTTTTACCTGTCCATACTTGAAATGGAGTTACATCCTCTAATGAGTTTGAAGCCACTCTGTTTCGCAAGTATACTGCAGTCTGGATTGCTCAAAGGGGAAAACATTTCTTGCTAACGGATAAAAAATTTTTTATTCGGGAGTCTCAGTAACTTAGTGGACCCATATGGGAAGTAGTGCCCAATAAAATACCATTCTTTTCTGGGTAATCAAGGCACTTCCGCAACGATTTCGATTATATGATTTTTCGGTTTTGAGTGCTCGATAGTTGATGACGGATTTTAAGCAAAACGAATGAAATCAAAAATAATTTTTAATCTTTTGATTTTGGTTGCAAACGTGCCGCTTTGATTCATTTGCTAAGGTATGCATTTGAGCAAGATTTAAATTGATTAATTGCGGAGTTTTGTTTTGAGAATCGGATTTAGTCATTGTTTTCTGGGCCATGAAGGTAAAAATAATCATCGAAGTTTGGCCTTAATAAAGGAATCCCCAATGATCTCGGCCCTTATTCTATGCTCCTGAGCGTCGCCTATTCTACGAAACCATATACCGGAGATTTTTGTGGCCCCAACAACTTTTCATCCGTTTCGAAAAATTTAATTTAAAAAAAAAAATAATAAAGGACCTCAAGAGGGATTTCTAAGGAGTCCGTGTCATGGTTTTGAACGTCCGCGCAGGGTGTAATTTTAAATAAAGTTTGGGGCCCACCGGGAAAGAAAAATAAAAGGAAGGGGGTCGGAAGTAGCCGACGACGAGGGAAGGAAGCCCGCGTAGCCGAGGATTTTCACTTAGCAGACCCGACAGCAAGTAGCACCCAGGGAAAAGACGCCGCCGACACGGGAGAATAGGTTTTCTGATTTTTTTTACGGAAAAAAATATATAATAAAAGGACGCCGGCTGAGCCGTCGCGCTCTCTGTCGCACTCAGATTTAAGGTCCATTATTCTGGAGGGAGAAGGGTCCTAGGCTAGTTTACCACTAATCCTTCTCTGACGGCTTATTAAATTCGACGATGGAGCTCGACTCGCGCTACTAGATAACGGGTTTTCCGACGTCCAAGCGGGCGGGCGAAGTGGCAGCGGCACCGCGGCTCTGCCACTTGTACGACGGCGAGTGAGCATCCCTATACCGGTATATATAGGGGGCAAAACCAGCGTTCAAGATCAGTCGTGCCACAGTAGCAGCTAAGTACACATCGACAAGCAAACGCGAACCAAATTAGTCCTTCGAAAACCAAGTCAATCCTTCACGAACCAAGTTAATCCCTGGAGAACCTAGTTGATCCTTCGAAAACCAAGTCAATCCTTCGCGAACCAAGTGAATCCTTTGAGAACTTAGCTTAAATCCTTCGAAAAAAAACCCCACGTTATCCTCCTCGAGGTAAACGCTATCCTTCGGTAAAACGACAATGGTAACCCGGTCTGTAGCAAACAAAAAAAACAAAAAATGGGAGTCATGGGTTGGGCACCACAGGCACGGTGGAGGAGCTACGAGGCAGTATCGGCTTTCATATCCCGCGGCGAGCACTCCGAAAATATCAAGCAACGACTCGGAGAACTGAAGGATCTCTACCCCGACGCCCCGACCCCCAAGGACTCTGTATCCCGGCCCAACTCCCCGTTACCGGACACACGCGAGGAAAAGGAATTTATTACCCCGGGGGAGATACATACTAGGTTGGGACCACCGCCTGGTCTCCAGACCACCTCACTCGAATTACCGATCCCAAGAACAAACTCTGGGGTATTCATGGAACCCCGGCCCGAACGGGAGGAAATACATACATGTCAAACCCCTGGCCGATTTCACATCTTCTACATAGCTGCTATATGTCAGATAAACATAGATTTTGCTCTGTTAATTGTAGTTTTATGTGACAGATAGCTCTATGTAGAAGATTAGAAATCGGCCCTTAGTGAGTAAACTTATTTGATTTCAGTAAAAAGTCCTTCATATTAGTTAGTAATACGTGCTGCAAGGGTATGTGCTGTATAAACTTCTGTCGAGCCGAAGCTAACTTTCCTCTTTATATTAAAATGTTATTAAGCTCTTGTACTGTATATTAGGATTAGTTTTATTGAAATTAAAAGAATTAATCGTGATTGATATTGATATATTAAAATTCTAGCTCTAAGCTTAAGTAGGTTAATACTTTTACCAATGCTTCTGTTTTTTAATGACTAGTGCATTAAAATATAAGATTACCCTTGTAGCACTAGGAAGTAAGGATAATAAAGTAAACTAGTGTTATGTACGCTCATTACCCGGTAATGCTCATGTGGATGTTTGATTTCTTTTGAGATAAAAAGGGTATTCGTTGGAAAGGGTCGTCCAACTGCAAAAGATTGTGTATTATCGGACAACCAAAGCAACCTGATTCCTGTTTTAAAAATATGAATGGGCGATGAAGCCTTTCAAAACCTAACTCGTCGACCTCCGGTTGATGATGCAACGGGCCAAGTACACTTCTGAGCGGGAGCTGGAGAGGTTATACGACAATCTCTTACCGGAGTACCAACTGTTTATTCGGCGGCACGAGTTCGACTCTCTCACACTATTGACCCAGCTGGCTACCGCATTCGAGATAGCAAGGGATCGGGATCCGAAGCGCCACGCTGCCATGATGCCGGCCTCGAGGCGTTCGGTTGGCCAGCCCAGCACGTACGGCTCCCCTAACAGAGCCCTAGGCTCCTCTAGTCCAGCCCCTGGGGAACTGGTACCAACAAAGATGGAGGAGAGCAACCTGATGGTCTCCCATGTGGCTGACCGCCCAATTGACCATAAACGGGCATGCTGTTGGGAGTGTGGCCGGCCAGGAGTCCGCACGCTTAACTGTTATCGAGCGGGAAATGCGGGAAACGGCCAGGCCCTCCGTCTGGAAGGGGACCAGAAGGGGACGGCCAACATCAACCCCAGGCATTAATCCACCCCTTACAATTGACAGGAGGACGCATCGACACTAGATACCGGAGCATCCCGCAGCTTCATAAGCGAAAAGATGGCTCAGGGTCTAGCCACAGGTGAGAATACGAGGATTGTTCGCACCAGAATCTCTCTTGCCGATGGATCCCCGAAAGAGGTCAGAAGCGCTCTCATGGCCAGGGTATGCTTGGACCAGGAGTGCACAAACCTACCCTTGCTGGTACTGCCCACTATTCTGGATGAGATCATTCTGGGGATCGACTTTCTCTGTGCGATCCAGGCCGTACTACAATGTGGGAGGGCTTGTCTCCGACTGGCTCCGGGTCCACCGATTTCACAGATCCAAAACAACGAAGTTAATCCGGCAGTGATGGCCCATTTGCCCAGGCACCCGACGCCGGCTAGTAGTACCAGCACAGTATCAGGACCAAGCCAGATCCGGCGTCCGGAACCGGAAGCACCTCAGACCACGGACGAAGCCACTCCAACCAGCCCGACCATCGAACTAGACCCACCACCAGTGGCAGCGTCAGCGCGAGAATCGGAGCCAGCCCATACCACAGCCCAGAAGCCCGACGGCGGCGTGCCCATTCTTTGCGCCACTGACACCGCAGCACCGAAGGCCAGCTGGGTTTTGGAGCCATTGGCAGACGCAGCAGCTGCTAAGAAAAATAACCCGTTCCGGAAGCCACGACCCTTAGAGCGGCCCAAGGTGATACAAGAGATGGCCTCAACCTCAGCTAAGAGCGTCCAGGTGAGTCTAGCTAGTGTCAGCTCAGACAAGGTTACCATCGAAGTCTCCAAAGTACGTCTCTCCTGGGTCCCGCCCGAGGAGCCCTTAGAGCCTTGGGTATTGCAATTCCTGGAGGAGGAACTAGCCAAGTTCGAAGGCCTGTCCGGTGTTTCCCATATCACAGAGCATTCCATCGTCATGAAACCCGATAAGCCCATTAAGCAGCGGTATCATCCTAAGAACCCCGCAATGCAGAAGATTATTAATGAGCAGGTGGATGAACTACTGCGGGAGGACCGGATAGAACCTTCCAAAAGTCCACACAGTGCCCCAATCGTTTTGGCCGGAAAGAAGACAGGGCCAAAAAACTAGTGTATGTAGAAAAATAATTTGTTGATTTGAATTAAAAAGAATACATAAGCCGAGAAATCACTTTACAGTAACTAGTCTGCAGAAAACTATTCTTTCACTTTACACAAGTAATATATTTATTTTAATAAACAATATTCTAAATTGAACAATATTTGAATTGTAATTCGACACGAGCTGCCAGTAGAAATGAAATGAACAAGTGCTTAGATATTTCTATGCAAACACAGACTATTAGAATTATTTGTATACATTTGTTTGTGATCCATATATAATTGATTGTTTTTGGAGTAATAAGAATAAAAGTCTATCTTAAGGCTTTTCTATTAACGATCTGTTCAATCGACTCATTGTAAAAATTTTTAAAATGCAAATAATAAATGATCTCAATGATAACTCAAATGTGAAGAGTACACAAACTTCTTTGTTCGGCGTTGACTAAACTCTTTTTTGATGTGTATGCAGAAAGTGTCAAAGCAGAAGCGAGAATAAGGCATGAATTTGACGATGCGTGAATTGTGGAACTGAAGGGTTATAACAAACTAATCAACAATAATTCGCGACGGGCATGTAATGTCAAAAACCAATCAAAAGCCCTGTGATTGCTTGGACTGCACGAGGAAAGTGGCTGCTGGACTTAAGAGCCCAAACTACATCCCAGAGGTGTTCTAAAAGTTGAAAGGTCAATGAGAATATATTAATTTTCCTTTTATTGCTGCTAGCTTTTAAGAACGACCCTTTCAATTCTTGGCACTTACGTACAAATATTAGAGCTTGGCATAACTAACCATTGTATTTATTTATTATTAATAGTTAAAAAACTTTGGATGCACAACCGCATAATAAAGTAAGCTGTTCTGTAGCCCCTTCACTCCTCTCGCACACCCACGCAAACACTTGGACCGTACTTTCTGCAGAGCCAAGCGCACACACATACATACATACTTGTTAGCAGCTTCAATCATCAATCGTTTTCGTTTTCGCCCACGGCATCGGTGTTGTTGCTAACGCTTAGAAATTGGCCCGCTTCTGTGCAGCTGTAGTTCAAGTGACGCGCGCTCCTCTACAATTGGTCAGGCATATTCGTTTTTTTTTTTATCTTTTGCCACCAATTCTTTTCGTCTTATATAATTTTGATTATTGGTCAGCGGGAAAATAAAGTACCCTACCCCTTTGATTTCTCTGAGCATATTAGAAATGAGAGAAAATCAAAAGCAACTCTTGAGGAGTTAAAAATTAAAATCAAAGTTCCAACCGGAAATGTTCTTAAGATCAAGAATCAATTGGATGCAGGAAGCTTTGCACTGCAATTAGTGGAATTGGAGTGCAGATTAGAAGCTCCAAATAAGTATATCGACAAAGCAAGTCAATTACAGTCCAACATAGACGAACTTGATGCTGCAGAGGAGGATGGTGCAGAATTGGATGAAGTGTGTATTTAAACAAAGGCCGGTCTCCTCTCTGTAATTTCTGCTCTCGAAACAGCAAATGAACACAATATTACAGTAGTAGCTGCAACAAATACCGTTCAAACGCGTTCTCGTCTTCCAAAAATTATCGTTACCGAACATTGGTTGAAATTATTCCAAATATAAATATTTTATAAGCCTTTTTTAGACTATGGTTCATAACTATGGTTCTATTCCTTCTATTAAGAAATTTAACCATTTGATTTCTTGTCTCTCAGGTGAAGCTCTCGAAACTGTAAGAGCATTCCAAGTCACCGAGAGTAATTACGGAAAAGCATTGTCAAGCTTGAAAAATGTATATGACAGCGACTGCCTTATATTTAACGATCATATTCCAGCGTAGTTCGGTCTGCCCAAAATAGCATCACCCTCAGCATCGGCTTTACGAAGCCTTCTTGATAAAGTTTCGGCTGTCTAGTTTTTGGGACATTGCTGTCTATTGTCGATGATAAAAAGATCTCAAACGCTATGCTTATTCATTTAGTTATGAACAAAGTCGACCCAGTGACCAAACGAAAATGGGAAAATCAACTCAAGTTTGATATGCTTCCGTTTTGGGCAGATTGCGAAGAGGTTTTAACAAAGATACCAGCATTTGTCAGCTGAAGAGTCTACCAAACCAACATCTGATGTAAAGCTAAGTCAAAGTAAGCACAATCGTAACTCATTTTCGTGTTCGGCGGCTCAAGCCCCATCAAGGAGTCAAAACTGTGTGTACTGTAGTTCAGATGGGCACTCAATTGGGAATTGCTCTTCATTCTTGTCTATATTAGTCACACAAAGACAGCTCCCTTATGTATAAACAGTCTCCAAAGCGGTCATAATGTGCAACTCAGCTGAGTGTCGAGTTTGTAGCCGTTTGCATCACACGCTCCTCCACAGATATACATCTGTTGGCAACAGCTAACAACAGTTCCAATTCAGATCATTCTACCACATCACATGCAATGCATGCGACAGCATTAGAGTAGGTGATTATGCCTACCTCAATCGTTAGTGTTCGAGCTTAAAACGGAGACCTTAAATTAGCCCGAGCGCTGCTCGACTCTGGTTCCCGAAAGAACTTTGTTAAAGAAGAGCTTTGCACAACGACTGCAGATACGTTGAGAAGATTTATGTATCAGCTTGCTAGTAATTGGCGAAGCCAATTCTCAAGGCAAGAAAAAGATACATACGGTGGTGAAGTCGCGAGTCAATTGCAGTGAGTTTTCAACCGATTTTTGGATACTAAAATCGATTTCGAGCTATCAGCCCGACCTTACCGTGAGCTTAAGCGGCTGGAATATTCCTGAAAACCTGCAGTTGGCGGATCCCTACTTTCATAAGCCACAAAAAATAGACATTTTAATAGGAGCGGAAACATTTGTATACCCCGGCAGAGGTTATATTGAAATTGTCCAGATGTTTGTAACGCATAGAAGGAAGCATTTTTGACCACATAAAGTATGTATATTCTGGATCAGCATGACGAGATGAGTCGATATAGCCATGTCCGTTCTTCCGTCCGTCCGTCTGTTTCTATGCTATGCAGTTTTAAAGCTATCGCCACCAAACTTTACACAAAGTCTTCTGGTACAAGTACGCTGCGTATTTGTCGGAACCGGCCGGATCGGATGAGTATAACATATATAGTGAAAATAAAACTTTTTTGTTTTCAAAGAAGACGCCTCCAAACTTTGTATATACTAGTTTTAAATGCTTCTCCACGATTCTGCCAAATTTGGTCGAAATCGGACATCTGTATGGTATAGCTGTCATACAAAAATAGAGTCAGAAAAGTAGTCTTATTTGGAAAAACTTGTTTGTTTTCAGTGGATATGTCCTTCAAATTAGTTAGAAAACGTGCTGCAAGGGTATACAAACTTCGGCAGAGCCGAAGCTAACTTTCCTCTATTTTTGGAACTGCTATCTATCGGTCAGATTAGACGAGGTCCAGATTTTTCGATCTTGGAAAAACCCTTCTTGGCTGGATTGTGTCTGGACGATATAAGTTGAACTCGTCGAGCGGCCAGGAGAAAGTGGTTAACCTAAGTTGTCAGGAGGAATTGATAGCTTCGATAGATAGCACACTTCAAAAATGTTGGTCACTCGAAAGCCTCCCATCTCCAACCAAGGATATGTCTCCAGAACAAGAGTTGTGTGAGAAACATTTTGCAAGCAAAATGAAAGTCCTGTTATCAGGACGCTCTCAAGTGAGGCTGCCATTTAAATGCGATCCATAGAACTTGGCCAATTGATTTGAAGTTGGAAAACGGCGGTTTTGGTCAAGTAAAGGGAAGTGTACATGGATTTCATGGAAGTGTACCTTTTACTGGGACATATGACAGAAACTGAAATAAAATTCCTAGCGCTCCTCACTATTGCACTCCGCATCAGTGCGTCTTGAGACCACAAAGTACGCCCACACAGCTGCGCGTTGTCTTTAATGCGACATGCCAGACGTCTACAAAGATTCCCTTACAAATTGGGGGTCCTGCTAATTTCGAACATGCCATTGGAGAAGCATGTAAGACAACGACTGTGCGACTCCAAGATAGCGATAAACTCCACATGGAATTCCTTTTTTTGCCAAAAAAGATGTAAAGAGTAGCACAAAATATAAGCTTTTCGAGGCCACAGCAAGAGCAGTCATGTGCTATGCAGCTCCGGGATGGTGACATTTGCAACTAGAAGACGTGAAAAAGCTTGTACTCATCATGTTTGATAAGTCAGACAGCCTAGCGCAGCAAATCGGCGTAGAACAGTTGGAATAAAAAGCACGAACAGATACTGGAAGGCCTGGCAGCAGCAGCAAAAATCAAATGTTTAGATAAGGCTAGAAACAGCGAAACCCGAGCTTACTACAGGAGCTTCACATTTGACATGGGAATTCAAAACTATTTCTGTGACACACTGGGCTCTCAGGCAATATCCATGATATTCAGAGCGATAACAAAGATGCTGCATCTAAATTATAGCCCATACAGAGGAGCAGAAGATTCAGAGTGCAGCATGTGTAAGCTACATATAAAGGAAGACACTTTCCATTTTATGGCTTTATGTCCCATGCTTAAGGAAATCAGAAAGCTCACTGGGGAGCCCAAGTTAGAGGTGTCGAACAATTCGTGGAAATCCAGAATGGTGAAAATTGGAATCTTTTAGCAAACTACCTCAAGGAATCGTATTATATTTTATCCTTATAATAAATTAATTAAATATTGTGACTGGCTGACGGCATTTAATGTCAATCGCTAAATATGACACAAAAAAATTAAACCTACTACAACTACTACTACTATAACATTGAATAAAAAAACAATTGATATATAAATTACAGCCCAGACCGGTGCACCGTATAGTAGGGACGAGCTCACAACACCGACAAGCAGTTTACGGCTTGATTGTTTTGGTCCTCCAGTATTGGCCATTAATCTGGCTAACGCAGCTGCCAAACCGCGCGCTTTCTTGCTGGCGTACGCCAAATGGTTCCTGAAGTTCAGCTTATGGTCGCTCATTACTCCCATGTATTAGAAGAAGGGGCGGGGTAGTTTCCATAGCTGGATATACATCCATTTGTCTACTGCTTCTTCAAGGCGCGCCCTTATGATCCGCTCCAGGATTTTTCCGACTGTGTTTAGTATGCACAGTGGCCTTTAAGCTGCTGAATCTGCCGCTGGCTTTCGTTCCTCAGGTAGTAACACCAAACATTGTACTTTCCACTTCTCTGGAAATGTTCCCTCTGCGAGACAGGAGTTGTACAGGTCCACGAAGGCCGCTGTGTTGGCTTTTATGGCCAGTTTCAGCACCTTATTTGGCACTCAGTCCTGTCCTGGTGCCTCATTTTCCTTAATATTTCGTGTTGCTCTGAAAATCTCCTCCTGATCTATTAGCTGCCAGTCTGTTGCCATGATACTTGGTACGCATTATGTGAACCATTTGGGCAGGTCATGTAGCGGGTGACTGTCTGTTGGTCTTTAGCTTTTTCATTGCGAGCTTATAGGCAGATGTTGCTATAGCATGTCCGCTTGCTATACTTGATAAGCCTTTGCGAGATTTGCCTTTTCCCCCTGATAGCTTCGAGAAGCACAGATCTGCTTTCCGAGCTTCGCGCACGCTGGTACCTCCTTGTCGCCCTCAAGCACTCCACTAGAACTGGGATTATCTTCGGCTTTAGCGTTTCCAATTTGTGATTGCTCTGGGCTAAACTCTTTTGCTTTTGGCTCCTCTGGCGATGGTGCAGGCTAAAACTAATGGCCATGTGATCGCTTCCTGTGTACAGTTAACTGACTCCCTAACTACTTCGCTGACTTGAGGGTGCTGCTCACGAAAGTGAGGACAATACTTGTACCTCTGCCTGCGTTGCTGTAAGTGTGTTTCTCCCTTGTATTAAGCAGTATTATGTCCAGCGTGGCAAAAGCCTCAAGTAGTGCCTGGCCTCTCGCGTTTGTTGAAGGGCATGCCCACTCTGTCGCCCAGGCGTTAAAATCACCCGCTACTACTAGTGGGTATTTGCCATGCATGTCTTCCGCTATCTCTTCCGAAGCGCGTGTTGTTTCCTCGATATTGAGTCTTGGGGCAAGTAACAGCTTTATATATAAACATCCTCCATCCAAACTCGCACGAAGCATGATGACTGCAGCTTTTTTCGGATTTGGGCTTTATGAAGACTGCATGACCAGATTGCCGATTTGTTTGCCAATCCGACGCCCATTCGGCATGGTCTTTGTTTCGGTTCTGCTCGCTTACTATAGTAACGTCTATTTTTTGCTCGTGTATGGTCTGTTCCAGTAATTGCTTGGCAACCATGCATGGACTTAAATTAACCTGCAGAAATTCAAATCATTTTTTGGGCATTTCTTTGCTCGCCTTCTGATACATTGTGCATTTAGAGTCCATTATTCGATGATTCCTGTTTTCCAGTATTTCCCCTTTACAGAGCATACAATTTGATATTGCTTTACATGATTTTGCATCATGGATTTCTTCTCCACAATTTTAGCATGCTTTTCGGCAGTCATGCTTGCTCCTACATTTAACCTTAATGGGGCCCAAATCCATACACTTATAGCATCTTCGTGGCTGCTACTTTGGTTTTAAGGTTTGGTATTTAAGTGTTTCTGTATGCAGCCCGTAAGCTAGCAACGGCTAACAGTGGCAGTTTTGCGTGCGTCTGTCTGTTGATGGCGTCGATCATTTCTTTCCTTGTGGTCACTTCCTCTATATCTCGAATCTCCAACTGGACTATTTCCGGACTGCACTTCAATTTCAGCTCCCCAGTAAGGTCTGTACTGCCATCTGTAGATACGAAGTCTTTGGGTCAAACACCTTCTCCAGTGCCAGTAATAGTCCTCCATTAGCTGTACGGTTTACTCCCTGAACTTTCTGCCCGAGTTTTGCTAGCTCCATTCTTCCTTTCACTGCTCCTTTTTTGCCGGCTCGCTCGTCTCAGTAGGTACTGATGGTGCAGTTCGATTGGATATTGGGCTAATGCATCTGCTGATGCGCATTTTTGGAGGAGATGGCAGTGGGTGCCCCTCGCATGGCTCTCTTTGGGATGTTGGTTGGTGATCTCGGATCCTGATTCCTTCTAGGCCTCTTACAGATTGTTTGCAGCTGCTCTGCTCTCGCGTCGTTATCTCCCTCACTTTGAGTGGTGAAACCTCGTGATACAATGTCGGCGGGATTTGAGGCAGTTGGTACAAATCTTCAGTCATTAATGGACGTTTCTCCAATAATATTCACCCTTCTGGAGTGCCCTCAGATCAGACAATATCCTCGGAGACTGACTTCACACAAGACAAACTGGCTCAAATACAAAAAATATATCAGCAGTCACATCGAGCTGAGCCCGACCATAAACAGCGAAGTAGACATTGAAAACTCAACTCGCTGCTCATCATTCAAACCCTCAAACAACAACAATAGCACCTAAGCAAGATAGTAGATTAACGAACAGCTACATAGACCGACTGGAAGAGCAGCTAGCCCATAGCCGTTACATAGAAAAACTATCGCCTACAAGCACCAAATTTCCCCTATGGACAGCACATGCAAGCATAAAGCCCCCAGCAAAGGTAGACACATCTTTAAGGGACCAGAGTGGAAGTTGGGCCCGCAGTGACGAAGAGAAGGCAAATGTTTTTGCACTTCACCTTAGAAATGTCTTCCAGCCAAATCCATCAACTAATGGCTATGCACTTCCATTGGTTCCCATCGCCGCACAAACTGACCCAATTAAAGTTCATTCATTTGAAATAAAAAATGGTATCGGATATCTACAACCCAGAAAAACGCCTGGACATGATCTTATTACGCCTAAAATGATTATGGAACTTCCAAGTCCTGCCATAACATATATCTCAAGACTTTTCAATGCAGTTCTGCGATGTGGATACTTCCCAACCCAATGGAAGAAGTCCACAATCATAATGATCCATAAACCAGGAAAGAATAAAACCCAAGCGTCATCATATAGACCCATTAGTCTGCCACCTTGCTTATCAAAACTTTTTGAGAAGCTCTTACTCCGTTAAATTGATTCCCATGCGCAAAATATCATTCCATCACACCAATTTGGGTTTCGAGCTAAACACGGGACTATTGAGCAAGTCAACCGCATAACTTCAGACTTCGGACTGCGTTTGAAAACCACGAATACTGCTCTGCCATTTTCCTAGATGTTGCCCAAGCATTTGACCGCGTATGGTTGGACGGTCTTACATTCAAGATAAAGACAATGCTTCCACCAAATACACACAAAGTCCTAGAAAGTTACGTCAGTATCAGAGTATTTACAGTTCGTCAAAATGAGTACACAACTGAAGAGTTAACCATAGGAGCCGGAGTACCGCTGGGCAGTGTTCTTGGTCCTTTCCTATACGTACTATACACTGCCGACATACCAACAGACCCTCGACTTACAATAAGTACTTTTGCGGATGATACGACAATATTAAGCAGATCACGATGTACAATTACCGCAACAAGACTTTTGGCAAGCCACCTTACCTACGTGGATGAGTGGCTGGCAAGCTGGCGTATTAATATCAACGAGCAAAAGTGTAAACACGTGACGTTCACACTCAACAGGATCACCTGTTCCCAGCTATCACTAAATGCGACTTTGATCCCACAATCAACCGACGTTGTATACCTAGGTCTACACCTTGATACAAGGCTCACAAGGCGCAAACACATAGACTCGAAAAAACTTCAGATAAAGCTTAAGGCCAACAGCCTTCACTGGCTAATGAACTCCCAGCGTGGACATCCTCCAAAGATCACAGTCGAGAATCCTTAGAACCATCACTGGAGCGCCATGGTACATTCGCAATGATTGTATCCACAACGACCTCAGCATCCCACTGGTTGAAACTGAAATAGAGGAACTTAAGCGCAAATATTCTGAGAAGTTTCTTGCCCACCCAAACCAACTTGCAAAATCTCTCACCATGCTGGCAACGCATTCTCGCCTGAGAAGAAACGACCTACCAACCCAGCGACTGACTTGAAGGGCCGTAGAACACAAACTACCTCCAATAGGGGATAGTTTTTTAAAATAGTTTCTAGATTAAGATTTGAAAAATTATTGTTAGTCTCTTTAAAAGAAGATCCAATAAA
This sequence comes from Lordiphosa andalusiaca, assembly GCA_035044965.1. Taxonomy (NCBI): domain Eukaryota; kingdom Metazoa; phylum Arthropoda; class Insecta; order Diptera; family Drosophilidae; genus Lordiphosa; species Lordiphosa andalusiaca. The sequence continues at coordinate 44,817 of JAWNNM010003631.1, read as the reverse complement.
TACCAACCAAGCATAAAAAAAAACAAAATTAATGGACGTTCCCTAATAGGCCCTCATCTACCCATTGGAGTTAATACCTTGTAGTTCCATAGCAAGCAGCATAATACGAAACAAAGGAAAACAAAGATACGGTTTAAATGTTGTTCACCTTAACGCGCAGAGTCTAGGGAAGAAAATGGATGAGCTTAGATTCTTATTTGTAAATTCAAATGTAGATGTTGTTTGTGTTTCTGAGACGTGGTTTGTCTATAATTCCAATGATTTATTGTTTGATTGTGATGGCTACATCTTGTACCGTTCAGACCGTGTAAGCCATGCCGGTAATGTTGCGATATATATTAAAAAAAATCTTAGGAGTAGACTAGTATGTAAGAATTCCCCTGAGAGTGCAATAGAATATTTATTTATAGAAATTTTACATAACAAACATGGTGATAAAACATTGATTGGTTGTAGTTATCGACCACATCGGCAACTCGAATACTCTAACCTGATAAATTTACTAGCGGACTTTTCACTGCTTTATTCCGATGTCATATTGACTGGTGACATGAACAGCAACTTGCTCAATGAAAACCACCTCCAACACGTAATGGAATTTCTTGGGTTAAGTGTGGTCAATAACACTGTACCTACACACTTCACAAATAACTCTAACACCCTGTTAGATGTTTTCTTTGTCAGCGACCCTAACAAAATTCTAATCTACGACCAAGTCTCAGCCCCAGCTTTTTCGAAACACGATCTTATCTTTTTGACTTATGAGTTAGACCTAGACCACATTGACCTTACTTTTACAAATAGAGACCTTAAAAACATTGATTATGCATCCCTCGCTGTAGAATTTAGTAAATGTGACTGGTCCCCTATCTATAACATGTCCACCCCCGACTCGCAACTAGCAGTATTTCACTCGAATTTTGACTACCTACTCAATACATGTGCACCACTTAAATCAAAAATAATCAAGCCATCCCAAAATCCATGGTTCAATAATACCATTAAACGCTACATTAAACTGCGTGACGTTGCCTACAACAGGTGGAAACGTTACAAAACTCCCTCTTTACGGTCAGAATTTAAAAAACTTAGAAACACCGTCGCCAAAATGATAAGCTCTGCTAAAAGTGCATTCTACCACACTAAGCTTACCAGTGCAAGAGCATCGGGTCAAATTTGGAAGGAGCTTAAGAAGCTAGGTATAAGCAAAAGTAGTCCTCTACCAAGTTGTGATTTGGATGTGGATCAACTAAACGGAAAATTTTTGCAGGCAAACGTATCAGCTCCAACTCGAAATATGTATGTAGACTTTAGACCCCGCTGTGATATTAGTTTTAGCTTCATGTGTGTCCGCTCGTGTGATGTCTTAGAAAGTATTTTAAATGTTAAGTTGGATGCAGAAGGTCTGGACAAGCTAAACCCTAAATTTTTAAAAATTCTACTGCCAATGATAATTGATCACATTACCCATATTTTTAATACCGCCCTTACGCAGTAAGGTATCCAAAAGTGATACCAACACCTAAATCGAATGGCGATTTCAGACCTATCTCCATCCTTCTCTTTCTATCAAAGGCCTTCGAGCAAATAATTGCCAAGCAAGTGCAAGCATTTCTTGACCTAAACTCTTTTATGAGTCAGAAGCAATCAGGATTCAAAAAGAACCGTAGCTGAACAGCCATCTTAAATATAGTCGAAGAAATCCGCAAGCAAGTTGATGAAAGCCATGTAACATTCTTGACCCTATTAGATTTTAGTAAAGCATTTGACTCGGTGGTCCATGATATACTATGCAATAAGCTAAGCCATTTATTCAACTTTTCTTCCTCTGCTTCGAATATGATTAGATCATATCTTTCATATAGACAGCAAGCCGAAGTTTCAAGTAACCGCATGTCACAGTTGCTTCCGACTACTCGGGGAGTCCCTCAAGGGTCTGTTCTTGGTCCACTTTTGTTTTCGATGTATATAAATGACTTACCTGTTAGTTTGTGTAACTGTGCAGTCCATATGTATGCTGACGATGTTCAGCTGTATGTTAGTCGTCCGTTGCGTGAAATCGTTGACTGTGTCAGTATACAGGGTTGCCCAAATTCGACGGACCCATGTTTTTTTTTTAAAAATCAAAGGAAAAAATAAAAATTTGTCGGTTGGCAATCTTAATCATTTAATTTGTTCCAAGTAGATTTGTTTACATCAATTTTTGAATATGATATCTGTATGTAATGAAAACCTCCTTAAAATTAGCAACTGGGCAAAGGCGAACGGTCTGGGGTTGAACCCGTCAAAATCTAAGTGCTTAATTGTGTACAAAAAGACCATTGATATAACCCAGCTTCCCAAGCTTACTATTGATGACAATGCCTTGGAATATGTGAATCAAATTTGTAACCTAGGTATACAACTTAATGCAACGCTCTGCTGGAGCAACCACATAGCAAAAGCTTCTGGAAAAACTTATGGCTATCTCAGGCAACTATCTGATTCAAAACAAATTATACCGCAGAACATTAAAATGCTCATAGCAAGAACATGTTTAGTACCGACTTTATTTTATGATATAGAAATTTTTGCTTGTAGTGATGCTAATAGTATGCAACGACTCCGAGTGACCTTCAACTCTATTGCGAGATATGTCTTTGACCGTAAACCCTCTAAGCATATAACGACATTTGCCAACCAAATATTTGACCTGCCTCTTGAATTGTGGATTAAGCTTAGAACTCTCATTTTTGTCCATAAAATAATTGTTAATTGTGAACCACCGTACTTATTTGAAAAATTAGAATTCGCCTCATCCGCGAGAACTAATAATTTAATTTGCCCAAGATTGAACCTGACCAGTTCTGAAAAACATTTCTTCGTTTTTTCTGCTCGCTGCTGGAACCTGCTTCCACACCAACTCAAAACCATTAGGAACGTAACACTTTTTCAAACTAACCTTACCGCCTATCTTAAAAGTCAAAACGATTAAAATTGATTAGGTTATTCTAATAACAATCAATTCAAAAATTTTGTAAAACTATATCAAATGTTGAATTTCCCAATTAGTAATTAAGCTAGGATACATTATTTATTTTTCAACTACCTCCCAACAACAAATTGTGACCAATACTATAATTATCAAGACTAGTTCTTGTTGTATTGGGAAAACTATTAAACAAACAAACAAACGTTCCCAACGAATGCTGAGCATGTTATCGAATGTTGCGACAGCCAGTGTAATACTAATTGGGAATCCGTCCAAAAGTGTGCAGTATGCGGCTTGTAAATGAACATGGACTTGACCTTAGAATGGAGCTGGGCAAGCAAATGTGCTCCGCATAACTTGAGCTTGGGCAGCGATTTCTTCTTCACGGGAGAAACTCTAGACTTAGCAGTGAATAGTTGAACAGATAGAGTTCCACACGCAGTCTCAGTGCGCACATAGATACAGCAGCCATATGCTCGGATCGATGCGTCGCAGAAACAGTGAAGTTGAAGCGATTGCGATTCACTTTGAAGGCAGTAGCGAGGTACCGATAATGATGAGGTGGCGTTGAATGACTCCAAGCTCTTAATCCAGGCTAGATGTATTCTTTGTGGCAGAGATTTATCCCATTGCAGCCCTGCCAGCCACAATTCTTGAAGAAGGATTTTAGCGACAATAACAAGTGGCGATAGTAGACCCAGGGGATCGAAAAGATGATTCGACGGACAAGATGGTTCTTATCGTGATGACTGACGATGCGTTCTTGGGCGTGAAGTCGAAAAGTAGCATATCGGCGTGCTGATTCCAGGTGACTCCTAGTGCGCTGGTTACTCCGTCTTCGTGATTCCGTCATTCTATCGTCTACATAGAATGCGCATTTGATGACAGCTGCACCAATTAGATGGTCAGCACCATGAAGAATAGCTAAATAATGGAGGCTGCGTACTGCCAGATGTGGAGCTGAGGCAGTTCCATAGGTCACCGTGTTGAGTTGGTAAGTGGCCAATGGATCTTCTGGAAATGTTCGCCAAATAATGTACTGATACTTGCGATCATTAATGTCAACGAATACTTGCCTGTACATTTTTGTCACATCAGCTGTTAGAGCATAGCGAACTAGCCTGAAGCGCAGCAGCAGCAAAACTAAGTCATCTTGGATCGTCGGACCAACAAGCAATATGTCATTCAGCGAAGTTTGGTTCGAGGTACGGCAGGAGGCATCGAAAACCACTCTCAACTGTGTTGTCTTACTACTTGGCTAGTACGTGGCTAGTACGTTAGTACGTTATGGTGAGGTATGTAATAGTGAGGTTCGGATAGGTTTGGGTTTGTCACCCGCAACAAATGATCTAAGTCTTCGGATTCCTTCATGAAGGAATTGTTTTGTCTATGGGTTTCAGGTGAGCGTGAAAGTCGCCGTTCTACACTTAAGAACCGACGACGTGAGATATCGAACGAGTTTCCCAGAAGGTTTGGGTTGTCTTTGAAGGGAAGTTTAACAACAATGCGTCCGCTGGAATCCATCTGAGTTGATTTTAGGTAGAGCTCTTCACAAATTTGGTGTTCAGGTTTTGGTTTTGGTTCTTTATGCAAGGTGTCTCCTGGATCCGCGCACCTGTCATAGATTGCCTTCATCTCCTTAACTAGTATGTCGACAGGAATCATATTTGCGAGGATAAATGCGGCATCGTCAGAAACTGTCCGAAATCTTAAAATCACTCGAGGGAACTGAGTCAGTAGGTTAGGTTAGGTTGTAATGGTTGAAATGGGAGAGATCCCATTCTTCACTTAGGCCAATGTAGGCCCGTTGTGTTACCATATAACCCTTTCTACGATGTTGTCGTAGAGGGAGGGTCGTCCCCGTTAAACTATTTAGATAATAGCACAAATTTGAGCAAGGAGTTAACATCCGTTTCAGAGATGTCTGATAGATCGTTTAGGAAAGGACTACCCAGAAGCGCGAGTCGCCTTTTGCAGAGAGCTGGGCAGTGACAGAAGAGGTGTTGTACACTCTCTTCTACATCAGCTGAGTTACAGCTTCTACAGAAGTCATTGTGCCTGATACCGAGCCTTGCGGCGTGTATTCCAATTAGGCAGTGACCAGTCAGGGCCCCTACTAATAGGGAAATGTTCTCTCTCTCTTGACGGAGTAGCGCTCTGTTTTTTTTTTATATTCAGAGTTGGCCATGTAAGCCTAGATACTTCACATGTGTGAATCGTTTGCCATCGATTCGTGGTTATTCGATAGGTCGTTTCTTTTGTTTGTAGCTTAAAGGTCGCCAGTGGCACCCCTATGTTGCTCTTATCTGGTAGGAGCTGGGTGGTAGTGCCAGCTTTAGCGAGTTGGTCGGCCATCTCGTTGCCTTCGATGTTACAGTGTCAAGGCATCCAAACGAGATTAATTGTAAAGTGCTGGGCCATCTTATTAAGAGATCTGCGGCACTCGGTAAAAGTTTTGGCATTATTAGTATTACCGTCCAGGGCTTTTAACGCTGCTTGACTATCTGAGAAAATTAACACTTTTCTTCCTCTTGTTTCGAGGTTTCCCAGAAGGTTGGTAGACTCCTGGATGGCTACAACCTCTGCTTGGTAAACACTACAATGATCAGGAAGTCGGAATGATGTTCTAATACCGAGCTCTGGACTGAAGACTTCTCCTCCTACCCGTCCATTCAGTTTGGAGCCATCAGTGTAGAAGTTGATGGTATTTTCGTTCCAATATAACTTTTTGTCCAAAACTACACCAAGATATCTGGCAGAGTCGCTAAATGTTAGAAGTGTATTGTTTAGTCGTGTTGGTATTAAGTTCGGTATTTTATATTTGCGGGTGAAGAGAACGAGTTCAGTTTTGGTTGGATTGACTCCAAGCCCACTTTGTGTCGTCCAATCTGAGAGTGTTGAGAGTGCTTCCTGCATCAAATCGCAGAGAGTTTGAATACATTTACCTCGTATTATTATTGCAACGTCATCCGCGTGCGCTATCACCGTGTGTCCCCGCGATTCCATGAGCCGCAACAGTTCGTTGACTGTCGCCACCCATAGAAATGGCGAAAGAACAGCTCCCTGAGGAGTGCCTCTACTTACATATCTTCGGGCGCAAGCATCTCCTAGTTGTGAGTTAACCACTCTGCTGGTAAGCATGAGTTGGATGAACTCCACCAGGGGTGCCTCCACATTTAGATTTGTCAGGGCAGAGGTGATAGCGTTGGGAAGAACGTTGTTAAATGCGCCCTCAATGTCGAGGAATGCCGTAAACGCATATTCCTTAGCCTCGAGTGATTTTTCAACTTTTGAGACCAAAGAGTGGAGTGCTGTTTCTGTTGACCTTCCCTTACTGTATGCATGCTGCGCTGGTGACAGAGTGGATGGTTCTATTGATTGCCTTAATTAGGCATATATTAGTCTCTCCAGGGTTTTTAGGAGGAAAGATGATAAGCTGATTGGTCTGAAGTCATTGGGTCTAACATGCGAGGCCTTTCCGGCCTTTGGAATAAAGACCACCTTTACGTCTATCCACATAGTGGGTATATACTGTAATTGGAGGCAGGATTGTATGAAGCCAATCCATTACGTGTGGTAACGGTTGTTGAAGTTGAGCGGGAAAGATTGTGTCTGGACCCGGGGATTTGTATGGCTGGAAAGAGTTCACAGCCCACTTAATTTTTTGTTCAGTTAAAATATCACTTATGTGACTCAGGGAGTTGCCTCTGGGTTCCTCTAAAGGTTCCCTAAAAGTTGAACAACCTGGAAAATGTGATTCTAAAAGTAAGTTGAGGGATTCAAAGCTTGATTCAGCCCAAGTTCCATCAGTTTTTCGTAGGAGTCCCGGAGTGGTTGGAGAACTTGCTAGAATTTTCCGAAGTCTTGATGCTTCGGAGGTAGATTCTATACCGCCGCAGAAATTTGCCCACGATCGTCTTTTGGCTTTCCGCAGTGCACTTTTATAGTAGCGCAACTGGGCTTTATACATCTCCCAGGATGAACCCTGGTTTGTGTTCTTAGCTAAGTTAAACGCTTTTCTACAACCTTTCCTGTGTATCTCGAGGTCTTTAGACCACCAAGAGGGCTTATTGTGTGTCTTGTACTTAATGTGTGGGCATGATTTGTCAAGTGCCTCTGCGCATGTCGTTGTGAACTTATCGACTATTGCATCTAGTTGCTCCGCATTTACTGGTGTAAATTCTGGGACTACATCTCGATTTTTAACCATTAGTCTGTTGTACTGTTTCCAGTTTGTTTTTTTATTTTAATTTTTGTACCTTCTTAGGTTCGGGGCATGATTCTATTAGCTTTAGCTCAATATATCAATGATCTGAGAAGGAGTGGTCCGATAGAGCTCTCCATGAGATAATGTTTTCTAGTAAAAACTCTGAGATGACGGTGATATCTAGTACCTCCCTTCGAGTTTTAGTGATAAAAGTAGGGTCAATACCTTTATTACATATAATAAGATTTGTACTTAGCAGATAATCGTAGAGTAACTCACCGCGATAATTAGTGTCAGTGCAGGACCATTCTGTATGGTGTGCATAAGCGTCTCCATATAGTATCAGACTGGTTTGGGTTCCTTGACTATTGCTCACTAGGTCTTGTAACTTCTGATTTGGTATTGGCTCCGTTGTATCATGAGCCAGATAGAATGAAGTCAGCCAGTAGGTGATACTGTAGGTCTCCATCACTGAATTGGGGAAGTAGAAATGCGTTAAGAGTTTGTTTAGCTTGTATACATGTACGCGGCCTACCCTTACCCTTGGTGTGGTACACGTTGTATTTTGGAGTCCTCAAGCCACAGATCCTACCTCCAGTGATCCACGGCTCTTGGACTAAAACTATGTCTGCTTCACCCTTTGCCAGGCGAAGCAGAAGTGCAGCGGAAGCTGCTTTACTGTGATGCAGATTGATCTGGAGGATCTGCATCATCAGAGATTGATTCCACTGCCGTCAGGGTAGCATCGGCTTCTGCATCAGTTGATTCTTCATGCAGAAGCTCCTGCTCGGTGTAGAGTCTACCTAGACTCGCGCCATAATCAGACCCAGACGATATGTAGCCTCCCGATTCCTCTTTGAGAGGTGTGTCGTCGATCTCCATCTCGTCTTCACTGGGCTCTTCTGCCTCAACACTCGCTGCTAGGTTAGCTAGCGCTGTAGTGTCTGTCTTATAGACAGTCATTCTCACCTTCTTGAATGCGTTATCCAGAAGGCCATTTGCTTTGGAAAGGTGATCCACCGTTTCATTGTTAATCTGGAAGGTTACGTAGATGTTCGCATTGTTCGCACCTGCGGATTGAACATTGACAAGAGGGAATGTCTTTAGCATCAACCGCCTTTAGTTGAGCCCTTGGGTAGACTTCCCCAATCTTCGCGATCGCTGCTTTGTAAAGATCAGCTGACCTCTCATCATCGCATGCGACTAATTTCACGATTCCCTGAAATCATCCCGCATTATTGCATATTGGCGGTGGGCCTGGGTTCGCTTTAAGCACCTCCAACGCAGCACCTCCTAGCTCAGCCTCTATCCATTTCCACTGGCTTAGAGGAATTTTACCATCTTTTCTGCTGGCATCGATCACACCCAGGATCTTCCTTCCTTTTGCTACTTCGGCAAAGGATATTGAAAGTGGGGCGCCATATATTTGTTGTCTCTTGGGGGCCTCAGCTTGCACCTCCTCCAAGGATCTATCCCGCTTAGTGCTGGTAGCTTTCTTAGCAGGATTGACATAATCCAGCCGGAAGTCTGGAACAATGGTCTTTGCCCATCTTAGATCCTGCTGGATTTTTTCAAAGTCTTCCTTCGAGGCTTGACTTTCAGTTATTGGAGCCACCGCGTTCCTTTTAAGGATTCTTATGGCCGTACGTCTCTCATTAGCGCCGGCCTTTGATTGGTCCGGTCTGCTGAATTCTGCCGTCCTGTTGCTCACGATGGGAGTATTTTCCGCCCTTTGCTCAGCTGATCTGGCAGCCGCTGGTAGCTGGCTGTCAGTCTTAGTGCTGATTAAGGTCAGGGACTGTCCCTCGCTTGCAATCTGGACCTTGCTGGACCCCCTTGTACGGTTGGTCACAGCTGCAGATTTCATGTGCGTGTTCGAGCTCGATTTTATCGAAGCTCTAGCTTTTTGGGGTGTATGGCACTCCCAGATTTTTTATGAGGAGCTCCAGGCTCCCTAGAGGCCGTACCGTTCATCTGATTTAATATATAATTTAAATTAATATATAAATTAATTAATTATTTATTGCCCCGACTTACCGCAACTAGCCTGAAAAAGGCTAGAAGTGATAGCTAGATGGACAGCACTGACACCCCAACACCAACACTGTCACCAGCCCTTTGTTGTTGTTGTTGTTGTAAAGTTACCAATGCAAAACAAATGTAATTAAACAACTTACAATTAACCACTACGTCTTGGACTTTGTCGAAGCACAAAATTCAAGCACTTCACTTTGGAAGATATACTTAGATATCAGCCCAGCCAAGCCGGGATTAGTTCAGGCAAGCCTGCACTCAAGCTGCACTCAGCAAGTGGTTGTCGGCAACCAAAGCTGCAGTTTGGCCAGAGAAAACCAAAAACTGCGAAACTGCGAATGTTTGTGTCAACGGCGGGTGGCGATCACTCACGACGTTGTGCAGGGACCGTATAAAGTCGGCACTACCGTTCACAGTTTAAAATTTGTTGTAAATTCAATTGTTTTTAATAAAATATTAACACCGGTGCGATCAACGCGTGTAACTCAAGCCAGGTTTGTCGAGTCAATAGGAGTCAGTAGGAGGCCGACAATTTTATCCTAAGCTCCTTAGTGTGTGGCGCGGAGGCCCATGCGGATCCGCATACAAAAGGCTGGAAGCTACAACTCTAGTAAGCAGTCGTCGCCTTAGTTCTTGGACCCCGATCTTGAAATCGCAGCCTGCATTTTCGACGCTTTTTGGCTGGCATACTCAATGTGGGCCCGGGGTTTGTTCAGTTGTCCAGCATGGATCCTAGGTATCGAATGGACGGCTTGATCCTGATTTTCACATTACCCACCTTGATTTGCATAAGATCCACAGTTTTCCTGATTGTTATCATCACTGCTTCAGTCTTATAGCAGAGGCGTTAGCCACCGCCTCTATCTCCTCGATATGTTTGGAAACCACAATCAATGCGAGATCGTCGTATTATGATTTTTAAATTGCTCCCTTAGCCTCTCTCTAGAATTTTCCCTACTGTATCCATTAGTCAGATTGATCTGTACCCACGGGCTTATCTGGCTCGGGAAAACTCCGTTCTGTAGACATCGGGCAAAAATCGGTGCAAACGAATTTGGCTTCGTAGCCATAGCTTAACAGTTTAATAGCTCTATTCACTACACAACTGGGCCCGGTGTCTTTTTCATCCACGAACGTCCACTGGCTGCATCGATGTTGATCGATTCAACAGTCGGATAACGAGTAAATTAATTTTTAATTTCAAAGTATTCATAAGTGACACAAACGTTTGACTGTAATTAAATTGTTGCCAGCCAAACAAATAAAAACAAATGATCATGATCATTTTTTACATGCCGAGCCCTCATACCGATGCGTCAGCATAAGCCTCAACGGCATAGAGGCCGGATTCGCGAATTTGGCGTTGCAAAAATAAATTTTTGATGGTCGATTTTTTTGAACAGAGTAATTTAAATCAATAAAAAGAACACCAGATAGCCCGAAAAACTTTGGTTGATAAAGTTTCGTCAATTCGTTTGGTTTTTACATTTGTTCAAAGATGAACAATTTTTCAAACTGCAGAATTTTTTATTTTTTTGGTTTCAACTGTCAATTCATCCCTGTCGGTTGAAGTGTGAAAACGTGTTTTTGTCAAGCTCCGGTTTTATTCGTTGTAAAATCTTTAAAATCAATTGTTAAAACAAAAACTTTCGACTCGCGATAAAAGACTTCAATGGACATTCATAAGCATTCGTGCTTATGTTGTCCAATAATGTCTAATAGTTGATATTATATTAAATTAAATTAATTGAAGACTACGCGTCCAAATTCAGCAAATGCAAGTGCATAGAACACTAACAACACCATGAGTCAGAGCCAACTCAATGCCCAAATGCAACAACAACAAGACGATCGCCGGCTTTCTATACATCGCAACAACGCTTATTTTGCAATTGTCTCTCCCGAGCCCACCAGCACGGTGACTGTAAGCTCTCATACTATCACCGCGACGTGGAGCTCCCAATGCTCCACCCACTCTCCTCAGCCCCCGATGATGAACTTTTCGCCAAATGCAACAAAAAGTACGGTAACGCTTACTCCAGCGCAGTTAATCTGTACGAACTCAACAACAACAAATATGCAGAAACCAGCGTCAACTCAGCACGCGCTCCCACGAACACATACACAAGTGAGCACAACACCCACCACCCGCTCGTATGTGCAGACCGGCATCGATCGGTATGTAAAAACAAACAAACGAAAATTAAGCCCGCAAAACAAAAGAAGCGGCAATACACCAAAATTTAACAAAACAAGCGATAAACCTGCTGACAAAGATCCCCTCACTGGGAATAGGTTCCAAATTCTTGCAAAACAGTCTGACGCTGAGACTGAAGAAAAAGCTGTAAGTGCCGCAAAACCAAAGCCTCCACGAATCTTAGGGATACTAGCTGTACGGCCCTAGTAACAAAGCTTGTCTCGCTAATAGGCAATAATAACTTCTATGTGACATCCGTCAGCAACATACAGGAAACAAAGTTAAAACACCGATGACGACTATCGCGCTGTCGAAAAATGTTTAAGAGATGAACATAAAAGCTACTACACCTACCAACTAAAAAGTAGCAAAGGCCTACAAGTTGTAATCAAAGGTATTGAATCAAGTGTCCCTGCAACGGAAGTTGCTTATGCTTTGGAAGAAAAGGGGTTTAAGGTCAAGTCCGTAATAAACTTAATAAACAAAGACAAAAACCCCAGCCGCTTTTCAAAGTTGAGCTGAGCCCGGAAGACATAGCTCCTAACAAAAATAAGGTGCACCCTATTTACGAACTGCCTTACTTATTGCACCGCACATTAACTGTAGAGGAACCGCAAAAGCGCACAAATCCAGTGCAATGTACCAATTGCCAAGAATTTGGACACACTAAATCCTACTGCGCTCTGCGATCTGTTTGTGTGGCATGCGGAGAGCTGCACAATACTGCCTCATGCCCCGCAAACAAGGAGGATCCATCAGTCAAAAAATGCAGTAACTGTGGAGGTAACCACACCACAAACTACAGAGGTTGCCAAGTATACAAAGATCTGAAGTGCAGGATTAATACGCTCACGGAATTTGCTCGTTCCAATGGAAACCTTAATACGTATACACCCTCGCAATCGACCCCTGGAGTCTTCTTCACAAAAGCTACGAGATCGTCTTTTGCCCGATCGACTATTACCCAAAGCGTTTCTTTCGCAAGCGTCTTGAAACAAGGAACGATTTCACACGAAACTCGAACTGAGCCGACTCTGACAGCAAAACATGTAGAGCAACCATCAAACCAAAGTAGCTTAGAAGCCATGTTTCTATCGTTACAACAAACCCTGAAAGATTTTATGGTGTATATGCAAAAAAATGCAAGAACAGATGAGAATGCAAGGCCTTCTCATTCAACTGCTCGCTTCGCAACAACCCAAATAATGGCTCTAATGAGAGTATCACTCTGGAATGCAAATGGCATTCCTCGCCACAAAGTGGAGTTATCCAAATTTCTCCAAGACAATGAAATCGACATAATGCTTCTTGCGGAAACTCATCTGACGGACCGATATAATTTCCAATTATCGGGATATGCATTTTACGGCACAAATCACCCAGATGATAAAGCCCATGGCGTAACTGGTATCCTAGGCAGAAGCTGCGTCAAACATTATTCACTATCGGGATATTCGGAAACCTACCTACAAGCCACATCGATTTGCGTAGAATCTCATAGAGGAAATATCACTCTGTCTGCGGTTTACTGTCCCCCACGACTTACGATATCAGAAAACCAATTCCTAGATTTCTTTAATACACTTGGTCAACGCTTCTTCGCTGCGGGTGACTATAATTCGAAACATCCCCACTGGGGCTCCAGACTGACTAATCCCAAGGGGAAGCAACTCTACAACGTACTCACGCGCGCATCAAACAAACTCTACTATGTATCTCCGGGAGGGCCTACATACTGACCAGCAGATCCAAAGAAAATACCCGATCTTATAGACTTTGCTATAACAAGAAAAGTTCCACAAAACCTGGTAACTGCAGAAGCCCTTGCAGACTTGTCGTCAGACCATTCTCCAATAATATTCACCCTTCTGGAGTGCCCTCAGATCAGACAAAATCCTCGGAGATTGACTTCACACAAGACAAACTGGATCAAATACAAAAAATTTATCAGCAGTCACATCGAGCTGAGCCCCACCATAAACAGCGAAGTAGACATTGAAAACTGTGTACAAGCCCTCAACTCTATCATTACTGCTGCTGCTCATCATTCAAACCCTCAAACAACAACAATAACACCTAAGCAAGATAGTAGATTAACGAACAGCTACAAAGACCGACTGGTGTCTGAAAGGCAGCGTGCAAGAAGAGAATGGCAGCACCATAGGTCGCCTGCGTCAAAAAATCGTCTGAGACTTGCGGAACGCATACTTCGCAAAGCACTCGAAGCGGAAGAACAGCTAGCCCATAGCTGTTACATAGAAAAACTATCGCCCACAAGCACCAAATTTCCCCTATGGAGAGCACATGCAAGCATAAAGCCCCCTGCAAAGGTAGACACGCCTTTAAGGGACCAGAGTGGAAGTTGGGCCCGCAGTGACGAAGAAAAGGCAAATGTTTTTGCACTTCACGTTAGAAATGTCTTCCAGCCAAATCCACCAACTAATGGCTATGCACTTCCATTGGTTGTCATCACCGCACAAACTGACCCAATTAAAGTTCATTCACTTGAAATAAAAAATGGTATCGGAGATCTACAACCCATAAAAGCGCCTGGACATGATCTTATTACGCCTAAAATGATTATGGAACTTCTAAGTTCTGCCATAACATATATCTCAAGACTTTTCAATGCAGTACTGCGATGTGGATACTTCCCAACCCAATGGAAAAAGTCCACAATCATAATGTTCCATAAACCAGGAAAGAATACAACCCAAGCGTCATCATATAAACCCATTAGTCTGCTACCTTGCTTATCAAAACTTATTGAGAAGATCTTACTCCGTAAAATTGATTCCCATGCGCAAAATATCATTCCATCACACCAATTTGGGTTTCGAGCTAAACACGGGACTATTGAGCAAGTCAACCGCATAACTTCAGATATTCGGACTGCGTTTGAAAACCATGAATACTGCTCTGCCATTTTCCTAGATGTTGCCCAAGCATTTGACGGTCTTACATTCAAGATAAAGACAACAGAGTATTTACAGTTCGTTAAAATGAGTACACAACAGAAGAGTTCACCATAGGAGCCGGAGTACCGCTGGGCAGTGTTCTTGGTCCTTTCCTATACGTACTATACACTGCCGACATACCAACAGACCCTCGACTTACAATAAGTACTTTTGCGGATTAAACGGCAATATTAAGCAGACAACGATGTCCAAATACCGCAACAAGACTTTTGGCAAGCCATCTTACCGACGTGGAAGAGTGGCTGGCCAACTGGCGTATTAAAATCAACGAGCAAAAGTGTGAGCACGTGACGTTCACACACAACAGAAGCACCTGTCCCCAGCTATCACTAAACGCGACTTTGATCCCGCAATCAAACGATGTTGTATACGTAGGTGTACACCTCGATAGAAGGCTCACATGGCGCAAACACATAAACTCGAAAAAACTTCAGATAAAGCTTAAGACCAACAGCCTTCACTGGCTAATTAACTCCCGTTCCCCACTAAAGCTGGAATATAAAGTCTTACTGTACAAGAGCATCATAAAGCCTGTCTGGACCATTGGCTCGCAGCTATGGGGAAATGCTTGTGCGAGCAGCGTGGACATCCTCCAAAGATCACAGTCGAGAATCCTTAGAACCATCACTGGAGCGCCATGGTACATTCGCACCATTGTATCCACAACGACCTCAGCATCCCACTGGTTGAAACTGAAATAGAGGAACTTAAGCGCAAATATTCTGAGAAGCTTCTTGCCCACCCAAACCAACTTGCAAAATCTCTCACCATGCTGGCAACGCATTCTCGCCTGCGAAGAAACGACCTACCAACCCAGCGACTGACTTGAAGGGCCGTAGAACACAAACTACCTCCAATAGGAGATAGTTTTTTTTTTTTAAATAGTTTCTATATTACGATTTGAAAAATTATTGTTAGTTTCTTTAAGAGAAGATCCAATAAATACCAAGCAAGCATAAAAAAAAAAAAAAAAAAATTTTTAATTTTCTGAACCTATCAAAGCCAAACGGGAATACCGATTAGAAATTGGATGATTTTTTTGAATAGATAGATAAATTCTTAATTGTAGGTAGGTAGGTAGATATTATAACAAAGTGAAGCACACAATGATGAATTTTAAGAAATATAGTATTTAGATTATTAGTATGTGAGGCAATGGCTTTAGCCGTCTGCCATATTTATGTTATTTAATGTTTTGTTAAATATGTATTTGTGACAATTATGTATGATTATCTTTTAAAAATAATCTTCCAATATTTGCCCTTTATATTAAAAAGCGTGGCAAATGAAGTTTGTGAGCGCCTTCCAATCTTTTCCATTTAGCCAGTCCTTGACTTCTTCGGTATTCAAGAATCGTTGCCTAAGATGCAGACTTCTAATTTTGCTTGTAATTGGGCACAATGCGATAAAATGTTCCACATCTTCAACAGCTCCGAGGTTACATAAGGTGCATTGCGTGCTTGTCGTCTCCATGTGATGCTTATGGTTGATAGGTAGCATTTCCGTTCGAGCTCGACATATTAGGCTGATGTGTTGCAGTTTATATTCATCATTGAAATAGTTAAGGTCTCCTAGGATTAAATTTTAAATTTTAAAGCTCGTTCGGGAGGTGCTTTGCTCAGCCAAATTTACAAAGGAGTTCCTCGTTGAGTCATACAATTTTCAATAATGTCCATTTGAGACTTTTTCCATGAGTTGGGGGCCGATATGTTAATGGATACATCTAGTTCACTTCCGATCCGTTCCCACTCTTGCAAGAATTTGAGCCTATTCTCCAGGAGATGCCTTGTTATAATTTTTGGAAGCCGCCTATCTGGCATGCTCATAACCCTTTGAATGTACGTAAAATGCAAACGAAGTGTGTCCAAATAAAGGGCGATTTTTAAGCTATTATCTTTTTGGCAACACTGGTTTAAACAGCTCACGCACGTTTCGTGCTTTGTTTCACGGTCAAACATCATCAGTTTGGTCTATAATTTAACCATGAATCGTGTTATAAACGAACAGCGCTTGCAAATTATTGAACTTTATTATCAAAATGCGTGCTCTGTTAGGAAAGTTCAAGTTGAGTTCAGCGACGAAGTTCATTTTTGGCTCAATGGGTACGTAAATAAGCAGGATTGTCGATTTTGGAGTGAATATCAGCCAGAAGCATTGCAAGAACTACCGATGCATCCAGGGGCTATGTTAAAGCTCATGTCTATACAGACAAGCCCGCTTCAATTGACTCATTGGAAGACAACATTGGAGCAATTATTCGTGAGATACCGGCCGAAATGTTGGAAATAGTATGCCAAAATTGGACTAAGCGGATGGACCATTTGAGGCGCAGTCACGGTCAACATTTGCATGAAATAATCTTCAAACATTAAATTATTATGGACCGTACTTTCGATTCAAATAAAGATGCATTTCATGAATTTTTTTGAATTTTATGTGTTTTTTTTTGAAAAACTTTCCTATAGCTCTTAAAAAATCACCCTTCATAACGGGCCAAGCCCTGTTTCAATATGCAGAGCATTGTTTGGCGTACTCCCTGGTACTCTGAAAAGCTATTCATCCTCAAAAGAGATGTAGCCCCGTATTTGAGCAGCGTAAAACATTATGGCTTTGGCCGTTGCCGTCAAGTATTTATATTTTACACTAAGAGCCACCTCTTGCTTACCTAGAAGAGACTTCCAGAATGAGTTGATTGCCTTCATTGAGTCGCTCAGTTTTTCCCGCATGTGTTTTTTAAGCTGCATGTTCTGCGCAATTACCACTATAAGATACTTATAGTGCGTAACTTTCTCCAATACTTCCCCGTTCAAGTGCCAGTTTTCGCTTTTAGCCGTTCGCCCTCTGCCGTCGTAAATCGTCAGTACTTTGGTTTTAAAGACGTTGATCTTCAGGCTCCACTTTTGGCAGCAGCTGTGCAATAGGCTTTGCATATTTTGGAGTCTTTTGGGTGATTCTGCCATAAGGACCATATCATCCGCGTACATTAGGGTCCTTATTGTCTGTCCTGCAAATTTGACTCCTCCAGGAAGCAAAGGGACTATATCGTCTATATACAATGAGAACAGGAGTGGACTCAGCAGGCCAGTATTATTTCTGAACCATTCATATAGCTGTTTACCATCCCAAACTGAGCACGTGTTCTCCGAGTACAGCTTTTCGATAATTTGGCAGACTTTTAATGATACGCCTAAATTATTTAGTTTATATATTAAACTCTGAATCATAAGTATAACTTCTTCTTTTCCTTGAGATATGACTTGCAGATAGCCGTTAAAGAGAAGATACTGTCCACCGTACTGTAACCTGCTCTGAATCCCGACTGGTACTCGCTTAGCCGATTGTTTTCTGACACCCAAGATGTGAGACGATTGATCTGAACAATTTCACCATAACATTTAGACATGAGATTCCCATATAATTTGCAGCTATGTAAGGGTCTCCATTTTTATATATGGGATATGTGATATTTTTTTCTAAAGCTTGGTGGTACAATGGCCGTTTCAAAAATCTTATGTAGCTCTGAGGTGAGGGTGTTAATATAGTTCTCTGAGGTGCATTTTAGGAATTCGGCAGGTACTCGATCTTCTCCAGGTGCTTTGTTCAGTATAAGTCTGAAATTGCCAGCGCAACTTCGCTAGGGGATTTCAAGGCATCAAATTTTTCGTTTTGGGTACTGGTCACGGGATTAGCAAGCAGGTTATTTACGCTGGGATTGTTTAAAAAGCAGTGAAAATGCACAGCCAGATCCCTTGCAGTGGCAATGACTTGATTTTTGCTGAAGGTCCATTTATTTTCCTCACTGTAGCCCAAAAGTTTTTACTGTCTTAAATTGTCGCCAAGTACTGTCCTAATCTCTGGTAATACATTTTTCTTTTTTCGTAGCATATTTTCTTAAAGCTTTTATTGGAACTGATGAAGTCCGCTCTCGAAGTGCTGCAGTTTGTAGTTCTGGCCAAATTAAGCTTTTGGAAAGATTGCTTTCGAGCTGTATCGCACTGTAGATCGAACCATGGTTGTGTATGGGTTGCTGCGCGTGGTTTCTGCATACATTTTGCTGCATTTTTTATGGCTTCAGTTAGGAGAGGTATTCTATCTGCTTCCTCTGTTTTCAAAAAGGAAGTGTATAGTGCCAGGCACTGCTTAATAAGCAGTAGTAAGCAGGAAGCAGCTTAATAAGCAGTAGTCTATTGTTAAGTTTCCCTGTCCACTACTATATGTATAGTTTCCTGATGTCGCCTTGCTTTCTACCATTTAGTACTGTGTGGTTGAGTGTTTCCATCATCTCTATCAGTTTTGTTCCCTTCCCTTCTTTAGTACTATCACGTGCATTTCGAGCAGTACTCAGAAAGATGCTGGCTGAGAAAAAAAGTTCAAAAATTCCTTGTACTGTGCCAATTCTAAAATCATGGTATTATGGTAGTGTGCCTCCATCATGAAGTCGTGCAGTTGTTTAAAGTCTTTGTGCCACTTGTTGCAGTTGATATATACCGGGATAATATACAGACGATCTTGTTGGGTATTTACTTAAATGATAATTTTGGATTGAACGTATATAAATTTGCAGATGTTTCTGCGCACTAGCTCATTTTTATTGCGTACAGGGAGCCGCCACTGGCTCTTCCACGGGATGAAGTTCTGGTTGCTGGAATACAATACAAGGTGTATTCCTGGAATAAGTGCTCATAGATCTCTAAGTTGTTTTCGACAAATGTTTCATATAACAGTATTATTTTAAATTGGCTTGTGTATTTATAAAATTAGACCGGACACATTATAGAACAATATTTGGATATTATTTCTTAGACTTATATCTATACTCTGGCTGACAGCATTTATGTTAAAACCAGGGTTCGTAAAATGCTCAAATGATATTTTTCAGTCATGATAATTAACAACAATAAATAAAAATTTTATTTTCACACGTGTAAATAACATTTTTTTTCACAAGAAAAAAAATATTTTTTTCATGAAACTAACACGAACATTTTTTACACGATGATTCTATCACGCGTGTGAGAAATTTTAGCAGCCTCGTGTAAAAAAAAATGAGAGCAAATTTTTTTCACAAAATTTCTCACACGCGTGTAAAAATTTTTTTGAATATAATTTTCACTGCATTGGTGTTGGTGTGTATATAAGAGTCGGCTGTGTGTCGGATGCTCGTGCGCGGCTGCGGCTCGGTCAGGCACACTGAGCTGACATGCGTGTAAAAAATGTTCGTGTTAGTTTCATGAAAAAAATAATTTTTTTCTTGTGAAAAAAAATGTTATTTACACGTGTGAAAATAAAAATTTTTTACACACAGTATTTTTTCTTTGTGTTAATTTTTCACGTGTTAAAAATAATGTGTGTTAAATTACGAACCCTGCTTAAAACTGCTGGTTTCCTTGTGTGGCATTTTTAGTAAAGGGGTTTGTGATCAGGTCCAGTGCTACCTCTCCATCTTGACCTTCACATAGGAAGGTTCCTTGGACATCATAGTAGAACCTCTTATTGATTGCCAGAAGTGTATCCCCTGGAATTGTTGCCTAAAGGTTATCATGTTTTGGTAGGTCGTTTTTGATTTTTACTGGATTCTGGATTCTGTCTCTGGTTGCTTGTGGGTAGTCCCTATGGGCCGTCATGCCCTTTGGGCCCAGGAATTTATAGCCCTCGAGGATTTGGTCGGGTGAGGTTTCATGGAAGGATCTTTTGGTAGTTAATGTTTCTGCTGCGATAACCGGTATGGTGTTCCCGTGGGTGGTGAGTGGAAAGCCATTTTAGTCTTTAATTAAAAATTGTTGCCTTAGGGTATTCAAATAAAGATCGACCTGCCTACAGCTTTCAGACGATTTTTTATTTAACTAGTGTGGTTTACCTTGATCCAAGCTTTAAATCTTGGAATTGCCTATTGGTGACAACTCTTGCAGTCTGCTGGACGCACACACAGATGTCGGTATTTTGTTTGTGTGTAATGTAGTTGGAATTTCTCACCGCTTAATATTTCTTGTTGTCTGCGCCAAATTTATTGTGTATTTAAAACTCAAATTATCCGCGGATGCAAAACCCTTCGACACAAACGGCGACGCTTGCAGTACTCTCCGGGTTCTTCTTGCGGGTAAGTCACTTTTTCCTGAATTATATTTTCGAGTTTTATCGCCAAATTTCTCAGTTTTCTGGAGCTCGTTGCAAAAGTCGACTTTACTCTCTTTCTCTTTTAGTATTAACTAGATGAATACCCGGCGTCGCCCGAGTCCTTTGCATTGTGAGAAAATGAAAGTTTTAACTGTAACTTTGCTAATTTCGCGGCATTTTTGACAGTTTGGTATACACCTCCTATTAACCAGTCTACAATTGCCATCTATGAAATCTTCATAATAATATAAGCTCAAATGAAAAATATCAAAATTCAGCCGTTCAATCTGCATCGTCCATTTACCCACGGCTGGATTTTAATCTAAGCTTTAAGCGCTTTCATAGATATACATATGATTATTTGTGAAATTTCGCGGATTTTCGAACCTTAGAAATTTTCGCTTGCAAGCGTCCAACCATTCCGTAAAATTTCATCGCAATCGGATGATCGGTATAATTTTTTTGCAAGATTCGTGGTTTTGGTCCATTTCCCCCCTATTACGTCAACTTAGAAACCTTAACCGGCAAGCGTTTAACCAATCCCCAATGTTTCAATCTGATGAACGGTTGAATTTTTGCAAATTTCGCGGTTTTTGGACCATTTTTCGCCCACTTCTTCAGCTTAGATGCCTTCCCGGGCAAGCACTTAACCATTCTCCAAAGTTTCTTCGCAATCGGATGAACGGTTTAATTTTTCCATTTTCGCGGTTTTTGGACCAAGTCACAGACATGAGACATAGCCTATGACAATTTCCTGATCGACATGAACATACTGTGAAAAATTTGTGAAGACCGGTTCAGCGGTTTAGACGCCCATAAGTAACAAATATACAAACACACTTTTAATTTTATATATATGTATAGATTCCTAATGTAAATACATTTAAAAACTTTATCAATCTAAGTTGAATGTACAACATTCACGTCTTAGGTGGATATTTTGGGTTTAGTTTTAGAGTTCTGATGGACCCGGAATCATCAATTTCCCCCGACTTCAGCTGCTTCGGGGAATAGGTATCATGTATTAGTCTATTTATTAATGTATTTCAAAATAATCAACTGCCACCCCAGACTTTACACTGATAAATGCGATTTAATGTGCAGGTTAATAATAATATGTGGGAAGAAGAAGAAAAAAATCGTGTCAGGCAAAATTATTTTACATCTTATCTTATGATTTTTTGAGAAGGGTAACACATATTATAGGTAGTTACAATTCAACTTTTCAATTTGGCGCCTTACAAGGAGCAAGTGGGTAGATTTTTAACCTTCCCTTGAGTGACCCTTTCTACAGGTACAGGTATGGATTTTGTTTTTTTCAGAGCAAGATTATTTTACCTGCTACTACCTGTATTTCGTGTCCATATACTTATATAGGGCTTACGCCAGTAAAAACAGATTATTCAGATTTAAACAGTCAATCGAAAAAGTGCGCACACATAGTGAAATTTGTACTATCGAAAATAGACAACAGAAAATTATTTCAGTTCTTCAAAACCGCGGATTTAGTAAAAGATTTCGAGTCGTTAGTAAAAACCGAACTTAATTGACAAGTAATGGGCTATTCATTACCAGGAAAATTCAAAACATATTCTACAGACTACAATCTAAATGGATCAGCAAATCGGACTGAGAACAGATTGTAGTGAGTATATATATGCAATCCCAAAAATCCAATATTAATTACAAAGTATGCATATATGACATACAAACGTTTGGCTGGATTAACATTGTTGCCAGCCAAACATATAAAGACAAATGGTCACGCGTAACGTGATCCCCTTTTGCATGCAGCGCACTCAAAAGTGCTAAGCCAACATATTTCTATTTACTTGAAGCCACTCACAGTGACCAACACCAAAACATATACCAAACATATATACACTCACACTCTCACATATAAAAGATAAGCATAAAACCAAGGCATAAGCTAAGCAACAGCAGAGAACATTAAAAGCATTAAAAGCGTGCCGACGTTAGGCTTATGCCGGCGTCCCGCTGCCCATATATTCAAATAAACTTAAAACTTCAAAAGTATAAACTGCATTGTTCTTACTGGAGTGGAGTCGGAAATTAAGATCATCTTATTCGGAAACAATCTTATTTTTATTACAAGATTTATACTTAAAAACTCGACTTGGCTAGATGGATTTACTTGTTTCGAAGATAATGACGATGTAGTCAGGCCTACATCAGTAAATTTCTGTGGGCCAATAAAATTTAAGTATGCGAAGGAAACGTCCGAATTGACTAAAAGCACTGTTAACAGTTTAAAAGTCGAAATGTCTGCTCTAAGTTCAATCTTCTTCGAAACGACAGGAGGAAAATTCGTCCGGATTGGTTTTCAATCTTTTCTGACTACGGTTGATGGAAAAGTATTGAACGACATATCAAACACCAAATCAACTCAGACATGTGCCATCTGCAAGAGGAAGCAAAAAGACTTTCAGGAGCTCGAGACATCTGAATAGGACGAGCATATTTTCGAATAAGGAATTTCTCCATTGCATGCGAGGATCAGATGCATGGAATTCATGCTGAAATTGTCATATACTCTTCCACGAAAAGGAGACGACTCTGATGATTCCAAAACAATGGAAAAAAGAAGGAAAAAGGATATACAACAGAAGATCTTGGTGGAGCTCGGGCTACGAATCGACTGCCCGAAGCAAGGCTATAGAAACAAGAATGATGGAAATACATCGCTGAGATTCTTCAACAACGATGAGACAACTGCTCAGATAACAGGAAGTCATCTTTATTTTATCAAACGGTTTAAAATCATTCTTAATGTCTTAAGCTGCGGAGAAAATGTTGATGGTTGCAGATATGGAAAATATGCCAAGGAGACAATAGATATTTTACGTGCAAAGTATCCAGAAAAAAAGCTTACTCCTACTGTTCATAAAATATTGGATCATGGTGAGCAGCCAATACAACAACAGCTTTTATCGATGGGAGTGTATAGGATTATACACCTTAGTTGAGCACGCTTGTAATTTTATATTTGTACTGAATTGCTCTTTGCGAGCGATCCTTCTTTTATTCCATAAAATTCATCCCTTAAATCTAACAAATCTATTGCTTCGTTTGTATGTGTGTATGTTTATGTGTATGTGCGTTGGTTATCAACATATGCACACATATGTGTCGGTCTAGTGGGAGGGGTACATCGCCTGTGCATAGTTGTATGTAGTTGTCAAAGGTTCCTACGCGTGGGGTCAGATACATCCTGACAGTCGTCAATGCGGCTATTAATATTTATTGTTATAATTAAGAGACTTGTTTATGCAACTTTTTCAGTGAATTAAACAATCAACTTTGGCAGCCGATCCTAAGTCACCCTATTAACCTACAACATACAATAGGCTCATTTTAAAGCTTCAGCAATTCTCTATCATAGTTTCCTTGAATTTTTGAAATATCTCTCTCCGTTCAGAAGTTACGATTTTTGCAACCCCAAATTTGCGTATCCGGCCACAGTACGGCGTATGAACAATACTTATACTCAATGTATAGCGAGTAAGCAAACGGACAACAATTGAAGCGTTCAACCTGAGCGGACGTTTGGCTTATGCCAGCGTACCGCTGGCCACATTATTATTAAAATAAAGTTTGATTATAAAACTACATGGCGACAAATCCATCTGTTGGCGCTCAAACTGATCACCTCGTTGCGATAGTATTAACAGCGTGTATCGATAAGCACGCACCCACCCCTATGTATAAGCACACCCCATCTCTAAGCTAAGCACATGGCATTAAAATTAAAATAGAGTAACCGACTTGGACAGACCAACAGCTCTTGGCTTTTTAATTTGTGATTTTTTCCGCTCCGAACTGGTCTATGAAGTTAGCGGTTACACTATCTTTACACTTCCAATCTATCTGTACAGTTTCTACGATCCTGCGATCCTATTACTGACGACCGGCTATTGAGCTTTTTTGCAACCACTTTGTAGGCTGTACCCCAGGTATTAACGTCCGCTTCCTTGCAAATCCTTTTAAAGAGTTAGCCTTGCTTTTCTTAATGTAGAGTTTTAGATTTCGTTTTTCCATTCGAAAATTCCATTTTCTTTTGGAAGTCGGGGCGGTTTCTCGCTATCTGCGAACGGATATTGCCACTGAGACAATCCACTCTTAGCAGCTTAATTTCGTCATTCCACCAATAGCAGGGTACACCGCGTCTGCAGCACTTTCGTCTTGGCATGGAAGCATCGCAAGCTTCTACAAGTTTCTCACTTAGCTGCTTTGTAAGTTCATCCCCTGATCCACCGATTGGTTTCAGGTCGCCTAAGAAATCACTTAAAGTATGTAAATTAACTAAGGATACCTGATGAGGAAGGTATCCTTTCATTTGGGTCCACATGTTTTTGGCCTGTGGTTTTTCCTGCGCTTCAGAAATTCAAACTGAACAGATTGGTGTTCACTTAAAGTGAAGTCTTTGCTGACACTCCATTTCATTTGCCTGTGTAGGGAATTTCTTAGTAAAGTAAGACTGATCCTTTACCCGCGTTACGGTAAGTGAACTTCTTGCCATCATTTGCCAGGCTTAGTTTCAATACCTGATGGGTCTCTATAAGGCACTATCCCCGAGCTTTGGTCACTCGACTACCCCACTCGATTGCCCAGCCGTTGAAGACCCTGCAATGACATACGGGTATCTATTGCGTGCGTTTCTTACTATTTCTGCCAACATCTTCTTGAATTCCGATAGAGTCCAGCTGGGTGGCGCATAGCAGCTATAAAATGTGATGCCTTATATTCCTGCTCTTACGAATCCAGCATTCTCAGACTTTATATCTCGCATGGGGAATGTTCGGGACCAGATGGTTGCCTTTCGTATAGGTTTATACAATTCACTTATTAGTACGTCGGTTCTTCTATCTCTGATTGTCTGCATAGAGAGCCTGTGCGGCCTTGCAGAGATTCAGGTTTAGTTGGGTGACTTTCATGTTTGTTTCGCAAGTGCACTCCTAAAGAGTGGGTACCTTCCACTTTCTGCTATGTGTCTGGCATCAGTCTTCTTATTCTTGCAGAGAGGTTCCTCCTGGCAGTCTCTTGCCAGATGATATTTCTGTCCACTGCGTCGACATAGGTTAGATCGATCCGACTCATGATTGCTGTTTCTTGCATTGTGGCCCAACTCTTGGCATCGGAAGTACCTTAAATTTATAAGTTTTTTCCCGAATCCTCGTGTTTACCCACCATACTTGGAGTGTTCCGATTTTAAGTGCTTTTTTGTCAATCTGCGAATTGCCGTATGCTTTCCTAAGCTTGATGTTTGATGGAGAAACATCTTCCAGCTCGATCTGCGTCTTTAACGCGTCGCAGATGTCCTTAATGATCGTTGTCTCCTCTAGATCCTAGCATTCGATGGGGATTTGGTGACAGAGTGATCGCACTTCCGCTTCTTCTCCAAGTGATTCCCCTAGGAGGGTTTTAAGGCAAGCAGTGTTTTCTCCGGACTTATTAAGTTTCAACAGAAGCTCCACTTTCTGGGTCCTCATAACCTTATCCACCGCCATTACTAATCCGCCGCCAATTTCGTTCGGTCTGGTTTTTTTCTTCGAGGTGGTTTGGGTGCTCTTCGTGTCTTGATGTTTTTTGACCACCTCGGTCAATTTTTCGACATTTTTTTTGCACTGGAGTGTCCTGAATGCAAATTGCTTCAGACGAGGTCCTAGGGGGGAGACTTCTGGGACTTGTGGGCTTTCTTCCCCTGGTCTCCTGCCCCTCTTAGTTTTTAGTTTTTTCTTTTTACGTTTAATACCTTCCTGAACAGGGGTGACTTCTGCGATGATGCATGCTTTATCACCGCCTTAGCATGCATGCTACCAACTCAAACAGTGCTCTTGTGCTCTCAATAGAGTCAAGCATTGGTTGATGAATAGACCGCCGTTTTCCATCTTCAAGCATTCTGACTGGCTTGGAAATTTTTTCTCCGAGGTCGCAAAGCGCAGTGCTGATGGTTCGCTTTTCATACCATCAAATTACTCCTCGAAAAAGAAGCACATTGATCCTGTGACGGAGTAATGTTGCTCTCTCCTACCATTGGGGGGGTTGATTTAGGGTTCATATTCATTTGGGTCCTAACTCCAGGTCGTTATCATTGGTCGTTGTTCAGTTGCGGTTTTGATCCCATGATTATCTATGAAAGCAGGGAGGCCATGCAAGGGTTGACAAGCGCCTTCATGGAGTCGCTTTTTCGGAGCCCTACCTACATTAGTCAGGAAACTTACATCAGAGCCTGTACGTCCAACTGAATGGAGACGAACCAATGAGCGTGCCTGAAGATCTGACACGTTTTTTATATGACGGCGGCAGCCCAGCAGCCGTTTCGTATACATGTCACTCTGCTTACTGAGATGCTGTAATATTGAATAAAAGACTGTCAGCCCAAATCTTCAAATAAAGCGGGGTGTTCCAGTCTCCTAATCATGGTCTTACTGGTCTCTACCTTGATGCATCCAACCAATGCATGGTTGCAATGCTTTGCCTTCTTGGCTTTACTAGCCAGTCGAGTGGGAGCTCGATGGGAGCCCGGAGATACCATTGCGTAGGTGGCAAGCTGCTTGATTAACTGTGTCATGGCTCGCGTTGTTCGCCAGCTTAGTGGCACCTTTCGATCTGCACTGCTTTTTGTGTGCGTGTGTGTGTGCCTTGCAGCCTGCCACCAGTGCTGACCGATACTGCTGATCAGTGCGGTGCAATATGAAAAAAAAAAGGATCTGGTTGGAAAAATTAGCTAAGTTGGAACTAGATCCCTATTATTAAGACACTTAATGCAAACTTCAACAAATTAACGAAATGGGGAATCTAGGTCCTAGCCTTGGACTCTATTTCCGTGGCATTAGGGTGCCATAATAGGCTCCATTGAACTTAGGTAGTAGTTGCAGTAGTTGCTTAACCTCTTTATAATAATTACATTTTCTGCAAATATTGGATTTACTTAAGAATTGACTTATCGACTATTGTGTGTGGTATAGCTGACTCAGCAGATAGGTGAGTCGCTTTGTGTTTTGACCCCTTAATGTGTTGAATGGTGGTGTGCTTATAGTTAAATTATTTAAATGCAATTATTATAAATAAACATAGGTGCGACCGTAACATTCTCCGGGCATCGGTGATCAACCATCTCTCATGTTGATTGTAAAGTGGCGTGGAAGATGGGTCGGGGCTAATGAATCACACAGTTCTTCGGTAGTGTTTGGGGCAGTCCGGTTGTTCCATATAGCATACCTGTTCCGGATGGAAAGCGCGACGACAAACACTATTGACATTGTTAGGGCAATGTAAGCAGCTATGTGATGGTGCCGCATTGTGTCTATAGGTTGGGGTAATCTTTTATTTGCAAGTTGTAAAGCTCCGAATAGCCTTGCTCTGTTGGTGGTGAGTTTTATTTTAATATTTGAGTTAATTTGTCAAACCCAAAGTAGGTGGTTTTAAATTCAGTGGCTGTTGTGCCAAAGGTGCGTTTTCTGGACTACGGGCTAAGCGAGTGTCAACAGGCGAGTTCCTTGAAGATGTATTGTTGATGGAACTCCACTGCCGACAGCCTGAAGTTCCAATGCTGAATGCTATTCTGTTGGTGTGTGTTTGACTATAATATCTGTGTCTGGGTCTGCGTAGTTTGGCATAAAGCACTTGATTTATGATAGAAGAGCTAGAACTCGCAGCGATTTTTAACATTGAAACCGGCTTGTTTATCAAAACTAATGAACTCGTCATGTGGTAAAGTAAGGCAACAACGAAAATCGTCTATAGTGAGATCCAAAAACTGATCCCAGTGATTGTTGACTGCTATTATTGGAGTTTTGAACTCAAAGAGGCTCCATCTGTTTGAGTTCCACATTGGTATTGGCATCATGCTGAAGTTTCGAGTTGCGTTGTTGAGGCTAGTGGGATTGTCACTCTGAATATGGCAAGAGTATTAGTGAAAGCTCCTTCAGCTCGCATTATTCTGTATAAATGTATTACGTTGGCTGTAGTGACGGGCAGGAGTCGGTTAGACAGCAAATGGTCCCATATTTGGTCAGGCTCTTAAAGTTTTTTTTGGAGACACTTATATCGGGCTTATTGGTGATGCCGGACGCCAGCTAACACATCGAAGACGTCTGATTGCACTCGTTGGATGTCTGCTGCAAGGAGAGTCAATTGTGTTATGAGCACCAAGAATGACTGCTTCAGGTGCCGACCGGTATTGTTTCTTCTCCGTTGGTTGACTAGTGCCAAGTGTTTTCCCAGTAGCTTCAGCTTCAGTCTATAATCGATATTTGGTTTTAAAGAAGATGAAGTAGAAAATTTTCATTCGTTTTGAAAAGACTGTTGGCATGATTTCCCAATATGTCGAGTTGCGATCTCCGTGTTCGTGAATTTGTTATTGTGTAAGTGTAAGTGCTCAAAGTGTTGAAGCATTGATTCGCATGCCTGACTATTTTGCAAGTCAGGGCACATGTGTGTGACTTCCATATTGCCCGACTAAATTGTTTTTATGTCGCTCCAATATGGGCTCATCATATATCACCACATATATCACCATGGTCCATTCTGAAACTGTAATTTTCGTGGTTCCTAATTTTTCATAGAATGGCTGGCTTGTTCGTAATTTAAGTCACGACTATCGGTTGCGACAGGGCTTTCGGGGGCATGAGGAGAAGCATCAGCATTGTTAATAGTACTGTTGGTGACATCAACATTTTTTGTAGCACTGGTGGTTCATTGGTATCAGTTAAATCCTTTATCATCGTCACCGAGCGCTTGACCGCTACGTCTTCTGGGAATAGTGGCGCCAGCCGAATTATGGGGTGCTTGTACAAGCTTGCTGCTGTTTTCAGGTCTGCGACCCTCACCTGTTTGTCATGTCCGGGGTATGTGTTGAAAATTCTGTAATTGAGACAGTTGGGGCATTTGAGTGAGCTGTAACATTCACTAATATTATACCTCCTAATAGTTTAGTTTGCAGCTTGGATCTGCATTGCATCATCTATAGGAAGTAGGAAGTAGTTTGGCTAGTGGCCTCTTAATCACACCACGAGCAGTCATAACGTCAACCACTCTGACCTTGTCATCATCGCCTGGATAAGTCAGTTGAACCCGACCTAGATGCCACTCACTTGTCGTTCCTTTGTGATGACCATATCCTCAATATGTATATTTCTGAAGGGAGATTTGTTTCTTTCATGTAATTCCTTTTGGTCCTCTTTCCATTTAAAAATAAACTGCTGATTAAGCGCCCTTAGGCGTTGCTAGCGATGAGGGGATGGGCTGCGTATATTTTGGCTCAGCAATTGATGTTAGTTGATCACCGAATGTCCTGGGCTTAGAGCCAACAATTACGTTGGATCTTTGGACATAGGAGAGAGAAGCCTTGAGTTAAGTCAGACCTCAATCTTTGATAGGAAGGAAGACAACTCTTCGAATGTATATTTTAATGTTGATGTCTAGTGTCTTGAAACCCTTTACGCCCGCTTCCCACAAGCCACCCATATGTGGAGTGCTGGGGGTATCAAAACGCCAAGATACAGATTGGGGGCTATACTTGGAAGTGATAAACTCCTTGGTTACTTCTAAGAAGTCTGGCGAGAGAAATTTCGAGGCTCCTACAAAGGTTTTGCCATTGTCGGAATACATCTGTCGAGGACACCCACGTCTAGCTACAAAGCTTGCAAGAGCAGCCTAGAACTTCTCCGCTGTCAGATCAGATGTGGCTTCTAGATGGATTGCATTTGTACTGAAGCACACAAAGACGCGCACGTATCCCTTTGTAATAAGAGAAGCTTGTCCTGTTTAATTTTTAGTGCCGAATGGTCCTGCGAAAACAACTCCGGTATGATTGAGATATGTCTGAAGCTTTTTGTTATAGACCAGGCAAGCCTTGCACGCGCTAGTTGTCCCTTTAACCAGGACTCTGAGCTTAGGCATTCAGTATTTGAAAGGATTAGGTGAATTACCAACTAATTTCCCCCCTGGAGAGTAGTAGGCGGGAACTATAACTGGATGACTTTCATCATAGTTCAGAGTAACTGATGCTGTTGCACGTCCGCAAGCTCCAAGCAGACTGTGCTTATCAAGAAATGATTTAAATTCTGGTTGGTGCTTGATGACGCAATTTACTGATTGTTGACCATACTCTTATGAGAATTCTATTCGCTGAGTAGCCACGTTGACACGCTCTTGAGCATCAGACAACTCTTTTGCACTGAGGTCTCCTAGGACATGCGTGGATATACGTTTGCAACTATTTAAACAACGGACCACATAGGCAATCACCCTGAAGGCCTTGTTAATGCTAAAAAAACGGTCAAAGATATCAAAAACAGGTGATAATTTCTCGAAATTGCGTTTGAAGGCTCGCTGTTCACAGTCTGTTTCGTGAATAGTTTCTAATGGAGTTGGCCACTCTGAGAGGAGTCCATTCTGGTCAGTGCCACCACAATATGTTGTCTACCAATTCTTCTGGAGCTACGCCTCTGCTCGCGAGGTCAGCTGGATTATGTTCAGACGGACGTGCGACTGTTTCGAAGTATGGGTGTACTGAGCTACTTTTGCTACTCTTTTTGCTACAAACGTTGTACACTCGCGGGGATGCTAATTCAACCAAGCCAATACTATGGTAGGGTCAGTCTAGTAGTATGTCTCAATATCAGATGCTGGCCGTCTTTGCAATGAGTGCTGCTGATAATTCTGCCAGGAGCACAGCATTGCAAAGTTCTAACCGAGGCAAGAATACGGTTTTTAATGGAGCTTGTGTTTCAACTCGAGAGTAAATAGCCGCGCCTTACGCGTGCTGAGAAGCGTCGCAGAGACCGCGACAATGTATCCGTGCTTCTGAATGATAACCGACCCATCTTGGGATTCAAATATCTCGATTTCATTAGAAACCAAATAGGTTTTCTCACTATAACTAGTATTCCGACCGATCAAGCAGCTAAATGCTGTAGTCATCCGATCCGGCCGATTCCGACAAAAGTTGGTTATTTGTACTACAACACTTCGGGGAAAGTCTCGTGAAGATAGCTTTCAAACTAACGGAGGAAATCGCATCCGAGCCCCGACCACTATTACCAGTATGCAATGTTTAAAGCTGCCTTCACACTTGTCATTTATCTCTAAAAAGACGGTTGTCAAATTTCTCTAAAGAGAAACTCATTACAGACGCTATGATAAGCTATTACATCTTCAATGACAGAGACTCTTGAATTAGTTGTTCATGGCTAGTTCATCGGAATCAGTACTGGTTCAACAATTTTTGACTGACAACCCAACAGAAAAAGGGTAGAATTGCTTATGTTATAATGGATGCCAATCAAATAAATTAACATTAATTGTTGCGGTTTTGGCTGACGATGAATTGGATGATACAGCACCAAAGAGAAGACGACATTATAAAAAGCGTGGTAGACAAACAACCCCACACCATTATGCTTGCTGGAAACTTAGCTGCCATTTTGAGGAATTCTTTATGGTACTCTTCAAATTTTTATAACGGAGAACTCTTCTTCGCGCATCACCGAAACCCACATCAAACTTAGCACTATCGCTAAATATGATGGTGTTCCGACATCCGTTCCCGAGACCATTGTAAATGCATCTTCTTTTGGCAAAGCGTAAGCAATGGGTTTTCCTTGGCTTAAGAGTAATTTATGATAATGAGTATGTAACAGAACTTTACTCTGTTGAACTTATTTCCAATATATGGCAACTGTAGGCGCGTCCACCAACGCTTAACACTTTTCCCGATTCTATCAGATCATTCAGATGCTAAATTTCACAAACTTTGGCAACGATTAGCCTTCTCAATTGTGGCCAAGGCTCTTTCAATAGGAGCCGTTATTGCCGATGTTCGGCAGCTGTTTGCGATATTATTTTGCCGTTTTTCTTAAAACTTTTTACAATTCCTTGAACGGACGACTTAGCCAGATTTAATTGCATGAATATTTTTCCAAAAGTGCCCCAAGTTTTTAATAATCTAGAACTTAACTTCTTATTTCTTTGCAAGTCATCGTTGATAATCTTTGAATAATTTGAAGCAATTACACATTTCTTACAATCTGCATTGTATAACTGTTACCAGATTATGACTAAATAGTGATTATGTTACACTGCTTGCTTGCTTGTTTGTTTTGATCTTCTTTCAATTCTAAAATTAAGAGAACGAAATGATCTTTCAGAGAAAAGTAAGTTTGCATGTGGAATCTACATTAGTATTAAGAATATCGTCTGTTAAACATTGCATACTGGTAAAAAAACGTTGCCGTACGAATTAATAATGGTCGTGGCTCGGATGCGATTTCCTCCGTCAGTTTAAAAGATAGCTCTCACGAAATTTTCTCCGAAGTTTTGTAGTACAAATAAACAATATTTGTCGGCCGGATGGGATGACTACAGCATTTAGCTGCAATGGGAATGATCGCTCGAAAAACTTGTTTTAGGGAGAAAACCTTTTTGGTTTTCAATGAAAACGCCTCGAATCTTTGTATTTATTAGTTTGATATGCATTCCCATGTTTCCACTAATTTTGGTGGAAGTTGGACATCTATATGGTAAAGCTGTCATTAAAAAGTAGAGTCGGAAAAGAAGGCTTAGTGAGAAAAACTTGTTTGTTTTCAATGAAAATGTGTAACTTGAAGTCGGCCCTTCCCGACTTCGATATACCCGATTTTCGGGTATCACTCGATTTCTTAAAGTAGGAGATATTTTACTTCTTTATTGCCGTGGCCAAAATTGGAAATAAACTTGTAGTAAAACAATACTAGTCTACATATAAAAATTTGGTGGCTCCAGGACTTCTAGTCTCTGAGATTTGGGTGGATGCTGGTGAATAATATATATAGTTTATGTGGTTGGAGATGCTTCCTTCTGCCTTTTACATACGACTTTACTATACCCTCTTTACTCTACTATAAAGGACCCATGAAGTTGTGCAAATGTATGTATCAGGGGGAAGGAAACATTTCCAACCCCAAAAAGTAAATATATTCTTAATCAGCATGAAGAGCTGAACCGATATAGCCATATCCGTGTGTCTGTCCGTCCGTCACTCTGTCTGTTCGTCCGTCCATCTGTATGAACGCGTCGAACTAAGAGACTAGAAGAGATAGAGCAACAAATTTTTGCATGAAGGTAAGTGTATACCATACGCAGGTCAGATTTAGAAAGTTCCCGTCCCTCCCCTTTTATCCGCAAAAACAACGTCAGTTCCTAGACCCAAAACACCGACAGATCCACAATTTTTAAAGTAGAGCCTCGTGGTTCACTACACATCAAGCAAGGCCCAATATCCATTTATTCTGGAAAGTACTATCAGATCGGACATAAAAAGCCGGAGCTATAGGCAATATAATTAAGATCCTAGAAGCGGGGGGTATCACGTCGTTAGTAAGGGCTAGAACCACTGAATAATGTTGCCTAATTTCAAGATGAACCTGCAATAGCTATTAAAGAATTGTTGAGAATAGCTACCGCCAAGTTGCTGTTAAGCACCCTTCTGTATTTTGTATTTACATGTTTTAATTTAGTGTTATTGTTATTGCTTCTAATGCTCTTCCCTTATTTTCTCTTTGGCCGCTGTTGGGTGGCCGTCATCCGTCTTTGCTGCTTCTGCTGCTGAACTACCATATGTAGGTCATGATTATCTTAGGCCTAGAAAGTGGCACTCAATTCGGAGGATCCTCAGAAATGGTACTTTTTTCTGTCTCTTGTCTGCTTGGTTGAAGTCTTAGGACCAACCAGTAGGCAAGCAGCGATATTCCGCTGAATAGCGATGTTGTGGTCGCTCATGTGATGGATGATGTGATGGATGATTGATGGCCGATTGATTTTGGCAAGGACTTTATGGTGCCATGGATAGGCGGGACTTTAAAAATTTTGCCTATGACGGGCAAACAAATTTTTCCATACTAATTTAAGATAGGATCACCATGTAGTAGAGGATTTGACTCTGAGTGATTTATTTGGGCCACTATTTATATGGCTTACATTATTTCTTATGGGCTAGGTAAGGTTACATAGGTTAGAAGGGATCTTAATGTTAATCTTCTGCTATACTTAACTACTGTAATTAGGAGTATATCTTATTTGATTTTACTAATATGTTCCAAAGCTTAGATAAGAAGTCTGGCTTTAAAGTAGAGCTTGAAGCTTTCTGTCTTGAGCTTTAACAAAACTAAATTTATATATAATATATTCATTTTAATATAAGGTTGTCAACTGCGGTATTTTTATTGAATTTTCAATTGTTCATAAAATTGGTTATAATAATGCGATTTAAGTCAAATATGCGCCGTTTTGTTCGATGACGAGTTCCCAACGAGATGCCATCTTCATAATGCCCATAATAGGGAATATTGTCAAAAAACTCGGAGAGCCAATTTTCACAGGACTCTCTTGTGGCCAACTTCCGACTACCAAGCTCGTTCGCCATGGACAGAAATAGGTGGTAATCACTTGGTGCGAGATCCGGACTATACGGTGGATGCAAAAGAACCTCCCATCCGAGCTCCCGGAGCTTCTGGCGCATCACCAAAGATGTGTGTGGCCTGGCGTTGTCCTGATGGAAGACAATTCGGCCTCTGTTGATCAAAGATGGCCTCTTCTGCATGAGTGCTGCATTCAAGCGGTCCAGTTGTTGGCAGTACAGGTCCGAATTGAGCGTTTGGCCATAGGGGAGCAGCTCATGGTGGATGATTCCCTGCCAATCCTACCAAACACACAGAAGAACCTTCCTGGCCGTCAATCCAGGCTTGGCCACCGTCTGGGCAGCTTCACTGCTTTTCGACCACGACCGTTTGCGCTTCACGTTGTCGTAAGTGACCCACTTTTCATCGCTAGTCACCATCCGCTTCAAAAACGGGTCGATTTTGTTGCGATTCAGAAGCGATTCGCATGCATCCATACGGGCCAAAATGTTTTTTTGCGTCAAGTCGTGTGGCACCCATACATCGAGCTTCTTTTTGAATCCAAGCTTCTTCAAATGGTCTACAACGGTTTGATGACTCATGCCCAGCTCTTGGCCGATGCTACGGCTGCTACTATGCCGGTCTCTTTCGATCAATTCAGCGATTTTATCGCAATTTTCGACGACAGGCCTTCCGGACCGTGGCGCATCTTCGATCACCTCTGCACCAGAACGAAAACGTTAAAACCCTCGTTGTGTGGTGGAAATGGAAACTGTACCGGGTCCATAAACTGCACAAATTTTATTGGCAGCATGAGATGCATTTTTGCCTTTATCGCAGTAGTACTGTAAAATATGCCGTATTTTCTCTTTATTTTGCTCCATGTTTGCGACGCTATAACTCACGAACGACTAAAAACAAACAACAATAAATCAAACACGTGTTAGCGCGTGAAAAGAGCTTTCCAAAAAGCTCTAGCGTGAACCGATGCGACGAATACAACTAGAACTACGCGCTTGCAAAGACAAGCTTGCGGAAATACCGACTATATATATATATGCTGCAATTGACTCGCAAGTAGTTTCCGGAGACAAAGTACACCAAAACTTGTTAATGCAGTGCTAAAACAGAAAGAAGAGGAGGTGGGAAGGAATGGGAATAGAAACAAATGTACTGCCAACAGGCTCAGACGACGCTATTGGTGATTCAACGAATATGAGGTCAGGAAGATTACCAGCTGCTTGATTCAGGGAGGGGAAAGGAGTTAAATCAAGCATATTTCGTCGTTTCAATACTTTCAGGGGAAACATGTAACAATGAAGGAAGTTGGTTTGTTTATAGAATTATACACCTTAGATGAGCCCGCTTGTAATTTGATGTTTGTACTGAATATCTCTTGCGAGCGATCCCTCTCTTATTCATAAAATTAAACTAACTTAAAACTAACTTATCCATTGCTTCGTTTGTAAGACGAAGCATGTGTATGTTTATGTGTGTTGGAAATTATCATATGCACACATATGTGTCGGTCTAGTGGGAGGGGGTACATCGCCTGTGCATCTCAAAGGGTACCTACGCGTGGGGTAGGATACATCCTGACACTCGTCAAGTGCCTATTAATATTGGTTGCTCAACCATAAACATTGACTTGTCTATGGTTTCCGTCAGGCTCGTCATGTTTGATCATTGACATGCGTTTATCAGCTAGGCTATTTATGTTCGTGGGATCGTGGTCGGGGCTCGTAGAGGCATCTTTGTTCGATTCCGAACAGTTTGAGTTGCCAGAAACGGGCGGTGGCATATCTAAAAATTGAGGCTCCACTCGACGCGAGTTACATAACATTTTCTACAAATCGAGTCTGCACTGTATTGGGCTGTACCGTAAGTCTAGTAGATAAGCAACACATACGGGTCTAAGAGAACGATCCTAAGAACAAAAATGTTAGTCAGTGATAAAAGAGGGGAAACGAGTCTAGAGAGCCTAACAATTTAAGACACTAAAATTATAAAAACGTCGTGGGCTTGCAAATCCGAACACGAGAAAACTTTATTAATTGTTCTTTATAATTAATTAAGATGTTGGTGTAATACAAAAAAGAGAATACGCAAAACATATATTTTTAACACCCAAGAAAATAATTCGCACGGGTGGTGACTCGAATTTAAATTCACTTAGCATATTGGAACTGGAGACAAACTCGCTTGCGAGATGCTTAATTATTTTATGGAGCTTTTAAATTTATTATTCACGTCGACAGCCATTCGCAAGAAATAAAATTGATTATGAGTGCATAAAGTGCATAACAAACACATAATTTTTAGGCGAGCAACCTTTTTCCAATTTGCGGCCACTTAGTCCAGCTCATCTAATGTGTTAAGAGTTATCGAAGAACCAACAGGTAAGAAACCGAAGTTGTTCCGATTCACCTGCTCTTTCCCATGCTAAGGACTTTTTGTAGCACGGCATGTCACACCAAATTTACCACAGGTTCTCAAGACTAAAGTAGATTAAAGCGCGTATCAATAAACCACCCACAGAGCGGCGTTAGAAAATAAACGATCTATGCTTTCAGAGCAGAGCATTGACAAAGCTGAGTGGAAGTTAAGCACAAAAAGAAATGGCAATCTGTTTTTACGATTACGCATAAATAAAAAAACACGATTTTTGCCCCTTAACATATGTTGCTCTATACAGTACAGTGTGGACGAGGATGATTTTTTGCAAGCATAAACGTAGTATGTGTCTCCTGCTAAGAAATAAGAGTGATCTTTGGCAACAAAGACAACTTTGATAAAAATAATGTGTGCATAAGCTTAAGATACACCCGGTAACGAAATGAACACGGAATATCCTTTGCTCTATGGTACTCTCTGCTAGCTGTCACTCGCTCGGGGTCGCGTTCGAGCTTGTACATTCGACTGGTGGGGTTCTACGCTCAATGTATGAAGAGAAAAGAAAAATTTAGCTCGAAGGGTTTTTATTTAAGTGCTTAGTGTTATTGGTTTAACAGTCCAAGTGAGCTGCTTGACATCAAAATTGAAGTCGGACTAGACCGACTTAAGTGTTCGACCTTGTTCTTGCAATACAACAATAATTTTTATTCTTTTCAATTTCAGGCTTTCCAAATAACAACGCTCATCAAGGAATATTCCGAAATAGTGAAAGAAAAAAAGTGAAGGGTCTAATAATGTATTTCTCAAGTATAATAGAAGAAATCAACTTTCAAATTCATAATGTTATAGCTCGAATAATAAAGTCGAAAATAAAAGCATGTTATCTGTCTACTAAAGTTCTGAAAAAAGATTTTTAAAAATGTTGGCATTTGGGTATTGGCTATTTTTTTGTTGCTGTTAATATTATATGTAAGTTAACAAGTAACCCTCGCGTCGCAAACTATTCTGGCAGACCCCGCACTGATATTGCTGACACATCAAATACCAGCGTTCAGTGCCCCTCGTCACCGTTACTAAACAGCGTCAACCATGATTCCGATTTGAGCATGTCATTCAGGAATTCAAGGATGAAGTAGAGGCAGTGGGATCTCCTAAGGCGTGGTTCGCAGGTGCAGTCGGATTTGTCCTCATCCTCAACGGTTCCATCTTCCTCTACCTACACTTGAGGAAGAGGCGGGCTTCAAAGGTGATACAGGAGGTCATCAATAAGTTCGTTGTGACCGAGGACGGTCACAGTTCTGAGGGGGGAGTAGTTAACAAGTAACCCTCGCGACGCAAACTATTCTGGCAGACCCCGCACTGATTTTGCTGACACATCAAATACCAGCGTTCAGTGCCATGGCCAGCGTGGTAACCTGATACCTTGCTTTGCCGCAATAGCAGTGTTATCACTTATGCTGAGTTAGCAGTCATCCATGTATCTTAAGTATTTGCAGTTTTGACTTTTGTAGCTTTTGCCTTCAGCTTTAGCTAGCATTTAATTTAGCTAGAGTTTTGTTTTGTATCTAATAAAGAGCACTTAGCTCAAAACATTTAACTCCGGCAAGGCCGTAACCTTTATACATTTGCATTGTTGAGCCACAAGGCCAGCGATATAGGAGGTCAGTTACCCTCTCAATCTAATCCTCAGATCCAGTCATCTGAGTGAAGAACAACCTCTCCCCAAACGAAGGACGGCCACGGCAGTAGGAGTCCCCCTGAAGAAGATTAATTAATTTTTATATCAAAGGGCTTAAATGTAGTGGAGTCGTAACAGCCGCTTTACCCGACTTACCGAGATAGCCTATTTACCACTTTAGCCACTTCAAAATTTTAGCCGTTCTAGCTATGGAAGCGCCCTCAGTCGCTTAAAAGGGGAAGTTTTAAACTGAGAGGCAGGACAGCGAAG
Organism: Lordiphosa andalusiaca; assembly: GCA_035044965.1. Classification (NCBI taxonomy): domain Eukaryota; kingdom Metazoa; phylum Arthropoda; class Insecta; order Diptera; family Drosophilidae; genus Lordiphosa; species Lordiphosa andalusiaca. Next base: position 5,575 of record JAWNNM010003631.1, on the reverse strand, counting down.
CTTTATCCAATAGTGTAGGATGGTGCGGGTGTAAAGTGGCAAAAAAAAGGGCGATCACCTCGTAGAACAGCGGCGTTTGTAGGTTATGTCCAATTTGGAAATAGAACGAGACTTTATAGGGGCTGGTAGATTTTGCCAAAGTTTTTTTTGCAGCATGGAGTGGTGGCTTCCCGAAATACAAGTTACGGTGACAAAATTTTGTCCTTCGATCTGAATGGAGTATCGGGGACCACCATATCGAAACACTCTAGTGGAGTACATTCTGAAGAGCCCAGGCTACAGACTCATTTTCTATCATCAAACAAAATTTAAACAGTGAGTTTGTTCCAAACTGTGAGTCCATTCCCTAGCTAAGAACGGCTTACGTCCCCTCGGCTTACAGCATCATCTCGACCTAAAGTTTAACATCTCCGTTAAAATTTTAAGTGTACCCTCGCTTTGTGTCTAGAAGCGATTCTTTTTTGGTTTTGATCACCGAACGGTGGTACATACACTGCAGTAAAACACAATTATTTTTGTGAGTGATCCAAGCAGCTGAAACGAAGCTGTTGTAAATGAATGTCTTTTTTTGTTTTTGTTTCGGTTTATCTAGTGATTCCCATGCAACATTTTGAATTGTACTAGCAACAATTACAATATATGTTGCTTGGGCGCTGTTTCGAGGAGATATTGTTTTATATCCCCTTCGCCAATTTACTTAATAGATTTTAAAATAAAAGAGGCCGATCAAAATTATGTTAGCTTTAATTTGCGGATCAAGTTGCAGAGTGGTTGGGTGTCAGCGATGACACCTTTGATCGTTACAAAATATTGCGTGATTTCAGTGATTAGGGAAGGTAGTTACTCGTGATTTAACAATATAAATAGTTGCTTCAAGTTAACAATTCAATGTGATTTTACGTTATAGGATTAATGAAATGATATTTAAGTATGAAATGAATTATGACAAATTAGATAGCGTTCTGCTGCGAACAGGCGCTATTATTGAATCCAGGGCCCTGGATTCAAATCACTGTAGAAGTTGGGGCCATTCATGTCAATCCCGTTAAATAAACTTAGTCAGGTTTTGCATTTATATTTGTTAACTTTATTACACGAATTCTTCGAACCAATATCAGATTGACTGCTTAGAATTATGATATGCTTTGCTTAAGCTAAAATCGCGCAGCTACGCTGTCAGAATCGCTGGCAGCGGAGCGACTACATTATCTACGCTCAGAGGGGCGCTGTGCGGGAGAGAGTGTTACGTGCACATGGATTGGCTCATATTAACTGCGCCGCCAGCTTATGCTAAATATGCCAAGGCAGCACTTATGAAGTTTGAAGGATCATATTACATTGGCTTTGAGCATGGGACTTGAATGTACATAAACATTGCAACAAAGTGTAACAATATGTGTAAGTTAAAATGTATTGGGTACAGTGGGTACTCTACATGTGTACATACCACATCTCCCTCCTTTTGAAAAATAACGTAAAATATGAAGTTATTTTAGTGATAATTATTGTATATATCTTCTTTTTTTTGGTTTTATTGTGCGAATATATATTTGAATTTATAATTAAGTACTAAAATGTGCAATAGAAGTTAAAAGTGTAATTATATATTTGTAGTTAATTCTTTTTTTTCTTGTTTTAAATATACTTTTTTTTTAAGTAACTTTATAAAAATATTTATTTATTAAATATTTATTTGTATTTTCTACCTCAATTTCTCGTCAAGTCATCTACGATGACACTCAGTCACACACCAGAGCCACACACGATGTCAGCCTACTATGACATCTTACTCTAAAATTATCGGGGACAACTCTAGCTAGCCCACCACTAGTTTCACAACACTAGTTCAAATTAAGTACGCCGCGCAATATGACTAATCCCATCTCCCACACGGCCATTCTGACAAACTACACGACCTCGTGTAGCCAGAGGAGTTATAACAATACTCTTAGTTACATAGTACTTTATTAACTAAGCAATTGACCAGATTGATTTTACTTCTCTCTATTTTCCTTAAAGGTTAGGCTTACAAAGGTTGGAATTACATTTTGGTTTACTTTTATAACAAACAATATTTCGTCTTTCATTTCTTTATTTAACTCTTTTTTCTGTTTCTGGCATGATTACTGCCCAGGTTCATCTACAAGCTTTGACAACTCCGCTTCGGCAACCGTACACAACAGTTTCGATAGCTTCCTTACGGTCTCTTTCAACAGCTTCCTTACTGTCTCTTTCAACAGCTTCATACTGTGTCTTTCAATAGCTTCATACTGTCTTTTTGAACAGCTTCATACTGTCTCTTTCAACAGCTTCATACTGTCTCTTTCAACAGCTTACGTGTCGCAATCAAGCTCGCTTGGCACCTGTCCATCTGGCAATCTTCTCAAGCTTTCGTGTGGATATTTGTAAAGTCTGTTACTATTTAAAGATTTTCACATGTACCTATCACCATCCAAAACCTCAGATACTAACAAGGGGCTTTTGAATTTAGGGTCTAGTTTAGTCTGATTTCTTTCGCTATTTCTAAGGAGCACTATACTTGACTACCTTGGTTTTGTCTCTGTCAAATCTATTTTTTTCGTACACTGCCGCACTTTCTATGTTTCTAACAGCCTGTTCTCTTACTTTCGATATGTCAACTTCACTTTCGGACTCATTAATAGGGATCAAACCCAACGGTCGAGCGACTTTGCAAATTAAAAGCTCTAAAGCGCTCGACTTAGTTACACGGCTCACTGTACAATTAAGAGCTAATGGCACTTCACCCAATGCATCCTGCCATGATCGATTACGAGGATTTTGATACTCTACAAGTGACACAGTTGTCTACAAATTTGCGCACCATACATATTTCGCCATCAAACCAATAGTGATCGTACACTTTACCAAGGGTCTTTTCCCAACCTAGATGAATAATAGAATCATGCACTTGATTTATAACGGACCATCTTAACGCTCTAGGGACGACCGGTAGACATTGAGTCCTATTTAGACTTTGCTAAATCATCAGGAAGGTCATAGTTGTTCAATTTTTTAACTATGTCCGTGATATCCACATCTCGTCGCTGCTCTGCGAGAATCCAGTTTTCTGAAATTTCTGTTAATTCGATTCGATTTTCGATTACTTTATTCTGTATCAAGACTGTTCTAGATGGAAGAGGATTTCTAGAGAGAAAATCCAAATGCGCCATTCATTTTCCCTCCCTGAATTCAAAATCAAACTCGAACGATTGTAAAAATGCGATATACTCTGGGTAGAAGCTCAATCTTATTTCTCGACGACTTTAAAGAATTACAATCTGTGAATACTAGGAACTTTCTGCCATGCAAGTAATGGCGAAAATGCTTTACAGCATTAACAACGGCAAGTGTTTCCAGCTCATATGAGGTATATTTTGATTCACATAGGCTAGTTGTCTTACTAAAGTACCCTATAACGTGGGGTTTGTTTTCAATCCTGTGCAGAAGTATGGCTCCATAGCCTATAGCACTAGCATCAGTATGCAACTCAATCGGGTACTGTGGGTCGAAGATTACTAAGACTGGATTATTTCTGAGTATATCAATAACTTTCTTACGAATCTCCTCTAGATCTGCTTTCCACTCAAAATTATTTTTCTCTGACGGAAGAAAATACAGAGGCTTCATTAACTGTAATATCCAGGGATAAATTGACGAAAATAGGAAGCCAACCCAATAAATTGACGCAGAGTGGGAACTGACCTGGGGACTGCCACACAGCGCTTCTATTTTACGTGGGTTGGGTCGCACCTCCCCCGCTTTTACCTCAAATCCTAAATATTGAACAGTGGTCCTTAGAAAAAAGCATTTTGATATATTGAAGGTAAATCCGGCGTTCGTGAGAACATCTAGTACATTTTGTAGCCTTTCAAGCGCAACTTCTTCCGTTGGGGCTACTATCAATTTGTCGTCCATATAGACGATGACGTAAGAAAAAGCAAGATCACTCAAAGCCTTCATCACTGCTCTTTGAAAAACCGAGGGCGCATTCTTTAACCCAAATGGCATGGCCAAAAACTCATATTGTCCGTCGAGGGTCACAAAAGCAGTATATTCGATTGAATCAGGATGCATAGGGACCTGATAATATCCGCTCGCCATATCTAAGCAGGTAAAGTACTTTGCACCGCGAAGTCTTGCTATCTGATCCATTATAAGGGGAAGTGGAAATCTATCGGCAATTGGGTTTGCATTCAACTCTCGATAGTCAACACAAAGTCTAGCAGAACCATTCTTCTTCCTTACCAACAAGGCTGGACTAGCATATGGAGAATTACTGGGTCTAATAACTTTAGTCTGTATCAACTCCTGAACTTTGGCTCGAACTATCTCTCTATCACTAGGCCAGAATCTGTATGGCCGCATTTGTACGGTCTTAGTTGACTCAACTAGTCTAATTGACATTTCGCCCGTGCTTATACGAGTCAATGGAGTTCCACTAATTAATCAGTTGGAATCCTTTTTTTTAACAGGCGGCCAATTTATTTTTATATTCGCCACTCGCGTCGGTTTCGAGGTTAACAAAATTGCCATCATGTTCAGTCACCAAGCAAACGCTAATACTTTTGTCTTTTATGATTTCTACGCCACTACAAGAAACTAAAGCAGAAAGTCCCTGGGCCAGTATTTCACGACCTAGTACGATATTGCTCCTTAAGCAATCATCTGGTACCACATGAAACAATATTTCTATAATCTGGTACTTCGAGGTCGAGAACTTGTCGCTATCGGTCGTGCTTTTTTCTAGCTCCGCTTTTTCTCGCGTTTGATTTACTTATATTCTGATTTATTCGAGCATTACTGCCGTGATTTGCTTAAAGTGGTGGTTTAATAACACTAATCAATCTTGGGGCTTAACAATAAAGTCCTGTATTTTTATTTACTTAATGTAAATTAAATCAGCAGCTTTTGCGTTCGATTTGAACTTACACATTGTTGTTGCTGAGTTTCGGTTACGCTCTTTGCTGTGCCCAAGTTACTCTCTCGAACACACAAATTGTTGTTGTTGCAACTCTCTTGTGCTCCCGCCCACACGCTAGCTCTGACAATTTTGTGATTTGGTCTAACGGCGCTGGCATATTCGCCGTGAGCTTGCCGTTATTCGCATTGCGCTTAATCGCTCCTAAGCTGATCTCTGCTGTTCTCTTATCACTCTCTCTCTTACTCTGCTCTTATCGAAATCGTTTGTATTACCCGCGCTTAAGAGTCGGTGGCACTTTTGACTATTAATTGCTGGCAATAATTGGTCTATTTACATTTTGAACAATGGCAAGCTGCTGCGCCGAACGTTGTTCATTTAACGGTAAAATTACCTCGCGTCAGGTTTTTGCATATTGTTGGTTGTGCCCTAACGTCGCTCATACTAATTGTGCTTCGTTTGGTTCCTGTGGTGGTCGGATTGTTGACCTCATTAAGGAAAATATAGGCATCACCTGGACCTGCTGGAAATGCAAGGACGTCGCAATGGAAATGCGAGTATTTATGCGTCAAACCGACTTGGAGTTCCAAGCTGCCGCTGCTAGCCTTTGTAGCATGGTACAAAATGTGCAACAAA